>JACBAD010001792.1:0-22461 GCA_014281905.1 Aspergillus hiratsukae | reverse complement strand
CCCCGAACCCCCCGACGCATGCGCAGCATCATGCACCACACATAGGAGATACTTCCTATCCGGCACGACCACGATCTCATGCTTCTTAGTCCTCAGCCGGAGCAGCTTAACCTCATCGTCCTCCTCCCTGTCCACCCCCTCGGTCCTCGCATCGTCTCTCGCCGCAGCCGCACCATCCCCTAGCCCAGCCGACCCGTTCAACCCCGTCTGGTAGCCATCCCTATCCTCCGCGCGCGGACACGACAGCGTAATCCCCAGCTCCGACGCACTCGCCACGAAAGCAAAGATCCGCGCCGCTAGCGCTTCCGCCTGAGACGGCTGGTATGGTTTCTGGGCTGTTGTGCTTGTGCCGGCGGGTGGGGAAGGATCCAGTGACTCTGCAGGAGGGGAAGTAGTGCTGTTTGCGTCGTCCGTTGCCGGCGGTGTCTGTGTCGCGCTCGTCGTGCTATTTCTGGGCGGTGCTGAGGCGAGGAGTCCGGTGCTTTGGATTATGGATCCGTCTTTGCGGGAAAGGATGAAGGTGGATTGTACGCCGGGGCGTGATGTAAGGTGTGAAAGTAGAGCTGTAACGTGCTGTGGGATTTGCGTGGTCTAGGTATTCGTTAGTCAGTCTTAGAACGTGGACTTTGTGGTCTTGATCAGGGGCAGTGAGTATCATACTGCTGTTGTGTACGCCATTTTCGAGTAGACGAGGAGTGGTTTGTTTGGGGTGAGGGGGAAAGAAAGGCGATTGTGGTTGCGTTGGATGCCCGCGGTTTCTTGCTTGCGCCTAACCTTGATAACAATCTGCCGGTTCAGAGGTCGTCGACTGATCAAGGACTGCCAATTCGTGTTTGTTGTTCAGACTAGAAGCTGCTCGACTCGCTGTCCAGTCAATAACAAGCCCGTCAACAACATCAAGATCAAAAAAGGACCCGGATGACTAAGCAGGATAGAACAATCTACATTTCTACGTTCTACATTACCCCAGAGGTCCAGTGCTCGATTATCATTATTACGATACAATTTTCAATATTATGATTGCGAACTGCTTACGAAAATGTCCAAGTCATGTTCAATTTGGGGAATCTAATGGAATTCAAAGCACAGTGCCTTATGGGCGTGTCAAGACAAAACAAAATGGTATCAGTCCGGTGGAATAACAAGCAATGAGAAATATAGGGCAAGGCGAGTAGAAATTCAAAAGGCAGCCGGGGTTTTGGAAAGAACGCAATCCTCGGATTGGACCGTGCAAGTGAGCATGTCAAGTCAGTTGAGGCAAACCGAGGATGAAGCCGCCAAGTAACAAAGGAAAGCCATGCAAGCGACTGTGCAACTAAAAGGAAACCTCTCTAGGCAGAGGGGGAAACAGAAACTAGATCAAATGCTTAAACGCGACCATTCAACACCCTTTCGAAACCTGGCTTGTCCGATAACCAAGTGACTTCAAGGTCTTCGATCATGTCCTCCAGCCCTCTGACACTGTCACTGTCATCAGTTTGATAATCGCTTCGCAGACTGGAGCCAGGGCTGTCAATCCAGCTTTCCGGACGGCGAATGGATTTCTTCATGCGTGATTTCCTTCCATTTACTACTGCGCGACCATGCAGCTTGGAAGATCGATCAGTTGAGGACCGAGAAGACCTTTCCGCCCCTGAAGAATTCGCAGAGGCGGACAGCGATGTCGTTGACCCCCCAAGCAGGGCTTCCCTATTGGGCTTGACACCTACATCCAAAGCCGCAAAAAGGGCCGCCTGAAGGATCCGGTTCTGGCGCTCGAGCTGTTCAATGCGCCCTTCAAGAGAATTGAGAGCGTGGGCAGCTTTGTCACGCCTATCGCGGGGTTCGGGAGAATGGTGCGGACTCGACGAGTCCAGCGATGGTGGAGACGGCTCCTCCAAAATTCGGCTTCTTTGCCTTCGCGGCGTCAAGGGTCCGACATGATCCGGGATTCGGGACTTATTCGGGCCACGATGTCTGTTATGTCTATTCAGACAAAGGTCGCTCGACCTTCTTGTGGCTACCTTCGTTCGTCGACTGCCGCTGGATCCTTGCCGTAGCTCGTACTTGAATGTACCTCTATCCATGCACTCATCATCTGAAGAAGGCAGAGGAGATCCCGAGCGGTTAGAAATGTTCTGTTCACTAGCCACCAGTCCGTGAAGGACACCGATGCTCCGCGTACTGTTACTTCGGTACAACATTGAACTTCGGTTGGAAGTAGGAAGGGATGGCTCTCTGCTCTCTGTCGGTGCTCTCATAATATCTATGGGCGAGCCGCCATACCGCCTGCTGAACGGCAGTTCTCCGGCAGACTGCGCAGGTGGTGGAGGGGGAAGTGGGGAAAGAGGAGGCGACAGAGGAGCGGATGAAGTTGCTTCCTTTCGGATTGGTGCGTTTTCTCGAGGTCTGAATTCGTCGCGAGTTCTCAATTCATGACCCGGTTCAAAGCTCTTTGGAGATGCAGGTGAATTGATTTCATCGCCCTTTCTCGGCCCACGAGAAGTTTCTGACCCTGTAAGGTCGATACCGCTTGCCATCATGTCTCTCAACTTGAGTGCACGCACCCTCTCCGCCCGGTTCTGTTCCGCTTTCACAAAGGAATCTGGCTGATAGGCTGGTGTCTCCTCGACAGAGTTGCCCTGCTCGGCAGCGGATGTGTCCTTCCCAGCCAACCTCAACCGAGGGAGTGCAGATTGTGTATTCGAGCGACTGTCTTCGGCGTTCAAGGGGTTCCTAGAAGTGGTTGTTGAAAAAGCGTCCGAGTGGTTGCGACTGATTCGAGTTGCTGCTTTGCTGACCGGGGTGCTACGATGGCGGGCAGTGTTGAGAGCAGCAGGTCGTTCGGGTAGTGATGGCAGAGGTCTCTTGGGCGCTGGCAGAGGAAATGAGTCTATAGTGCCCGTTGGTAGCGAGGCTGGACGACGTGTATTGTTCAACTGTGGAAATTCTGGATGTATTGGACTCATCGCTGGTTCGCTACAGGGTTTCGCCGGCCGCGTTCTTGACGACTTGCCTGAGTGGTATGATCTTTGAGACTCGCCCTGACATTCCGATGAAACTTTGGCTGAATTTTCGACATTGTCGGTCTTTCTTTTCAAGGAGGCAGGCGCACGAATCTGTTGCCTGCCGGAGGTATTGGCAGGAACTGGTGCATCTTTGCCTGGTATTCGATTGTTCGGGATGCGCCAAGCTCCCTTGCTTGAAACACGCGGAGGCATCGTGTCAGGGAAAAGCTTCAACGACTGAGGGACCGGATTTGGCGGATCTCTAGGAACAACTTTTGCTCTCGACGTCGGGGCATTCGGTAGTTGTGCAGAGTTGTTCTGATTTTCAGCAGAATCCACGGCCTGCCAATGCATTTGTTAGCATACACCATGACATTCTCAATATGCGTATAAATCCACTCAATGCACTTACCTGAGATTTGCCGTCTTTCGGGTCATCACACACTCCACCATTTCCCGGGATTAGGGCGGGAGGGATATGAGCTTTGTCGTTCGTGGGAGCTTGTTCAGTGTTCACTGGCGATGGACCGCTTTGATCTTTCATGGGCCATTCCTTGGGCTTAAGCTGGCAAGCTGCACCGTCGAGGTGACGTGGATCCTGGCCTTCTATCTGCCCGTTGCTGGTGGTGTCCGCCTGCGGCTGGTATGGCGGTGGGTGGGCGTCATCCAGCTGCAGTGGGAAAGACACTGCCGCCTCAACCATGGACGTCAGATTGCTGAGATCTGATGGTGACGGCTCGGGGCCTCTGAGGTGTTGCGTATCCGACACTTCGAGCGGATTTTCTAGCCATGGCTGACCAATTTTTTCGACGTCTCGCTGAGAGCTAAATCGGAAGCTAAAGTTTGACACGGATCTCGAGCCCGACATCGTCGAGTCAAGGCTTTTCTTTGCAGCTGGAGCTGGCAAATTGAGAAATCCCTCTTGCTGGAGGATGAGCAGTTGACGGGAAGCCTCTTCGGCTTTGATCTTGGGGTCCGTTGGTTTCCACTGGAGCTGCGCCAGCTGCCGGAGACGCCGCTGGCCGGCCTTTAGGAGTTCGCGCGCTCCCGTAACTTGGGAAGCGGGAGTTGTCGAAGGCGATTGAAGGAAGCGATCAAGCTCAGTGATATCCTCGTTCGTCATCTGAACCTCTGGACCTTGACGCGGTTGGTCGTCTTCAGCAGCAGCCAGGTATTGTGTATTGGAAGGAAGACTTGACATGTCGTGGGATTTGTCTCTTGATAAGGACGACCTGGGCCGGCCAGTTGGGACGACTGGTCCAGGCGCGACTGTGCCGTCATGCGCTTCGGTCCACTGATGCATAGGGAAGCTTGCCAGATCTCAATCGCCTAGTTGGGTTATTGGGTTCAAAAATCGGCAGGGGTAAGCAACAAAGAGGTCAACATGAATAGCGGTGAAAAGCTTTGCGAACCCGTCGTACAAGGATATATTCACCCAAGCGGTATTGAGGCTTACGCCCTAACCCTAGACGCTTTCGCAATTGTTCGCTCAATTTCAAGGCTTGCTTGAGGTATTTTAGTGGCCAATGAAGTCATGAAAGCGAAGATGCGAGCCGCACTTGGGTTCTGATTTGGGCAGGTAGCATTAACAAAGATGACGAATGCAAAGATTGAGTACCAGATTGTCTGCAGCAATGTAGCCCGTATGATAATTAATGCACAAAAGGAAAGTCGACCCAAGGGGAGGGATATCTGCGAGAGGATATCTCGCGTTTAAGAGTCCCTGTTGAGATTCGAGCTGTCATACCCTTATCTCGCGGGGATCCTTCCCAGGGTGTGACTGACCGACGGCATGCAGGACCGGTTCATTGTCCAATGGCTCGTTCTCGATAGCTCGAGAGATAAAGTTGGATATAAGTAACCCATAATGGCAACAAGCTAGGATGTCCAGGCCCAAGAGAGGGGAGAGACCTTGAAATGGCGGCAGCAACTAGCAAGGATAGCTACATAGTCTGCTAGTGGAGCCCCATCAAGCGGTGATGGACCTAATAGGAAAGGGCATGGAGAAAGGATGGCAAGCAATCAAGCAGGAAAGGGAAAAAGAACAAAAAGAAGGAGTGAGCACTGACAGGGGATCTACCCTTGCGAGCAACCCCGTCCGCGCTGGGGCCTGGACGATGAGCAATTGAATTTGGTCTTTATTTGGCCCCTCAATGACAGGTCGTCGTCGGGAATTGAGACGTTCTCTTTTCTTTGGTCAAACTATTTGCTTCCGGAGTGACGGCCTGTAATGATAGTTGCAGTTCGCAGTTATTCCCCGACCAAGGAGAATGACAGGTGTGGATCTTTTCGCGTCCGATCAAGCCTATTTTCTTTCTTGACTGGCAATGATTTAGGCATATTGATCACTGGATAATTTCGCTTTCGCTGTGGCTAATCAGCAGCCGCGGCAGGACATAGAAAAAGGACTTCTGCTAGTCTCTGCACTCCAAGGGACACAAGCACAGTACTCCATAGCAAATCAGCAAATCAGTATCTTCCCTTTCTTGAGTCCATTTGCCTTTCATTTGCGGCCTAAGCGCTCTCCTTTTGAAGGGGAGAAGAAAAGCAATGAGAGAGCGGAGCGGTCAATCGATCTCCTCTAGGAGCCGTTGCATGCAAGGGGACTATTCATCGCAAGAGATGACTCTGCCATTCAGACTCTTCTAGTTCCTAGAAGGGTGACAAGTGGGATGGATCATCTATCCCTACAAATGCAGGTCTATCGATCCATGACGTCGGAATGTGATGTATCATCCCTATGGATTGTATTCGTGATGAAGGGGCGATGCAGAGGAGAGTCCACTGACTTGCAGTAGATCACACAAAATGATGATTAAACCATGATAGGCCCAGAAAGTGGACCACCGGTTGAGATGACACCTGGATCATGGATGCAATAGTACTCTAGAGTCTAGATAGTCTATGATGGGTTGAGAGATAAAGAAATGTTGACATGGAAGAAAGAGTCGGTGGAGTCCGCGGAAGTTTAGCACAACTGACTGATCACAATCTATCCACAGGGATGGTGGAGGCCACTGGAGGGATCTTCCGACAAAGTACAAAGTTCAAGAAATATTGACTTGGCAGAGAAGGGAATAGTCTAAAGAGTCTACACAGATAATCACCATAATATCTTCTCTATGATCGCCCCCAGGATAAAGACCGAGTCGATAGCATCAATGCTGCCAGGCTTCATCTATGAACTACGAGAACTGAGTTACCGACACTATCAATCCCCAAAACTCAAAAGTGAAAGAAAACATCCTGAAATATGAGACATTAGGTTTCTCGTCGGGTTGCCTGAAATATCAGATCGATTACTCAATTTACCCTGGATAGATGAACACGGAAAAAGGTAAGCAGTTTGGGTCAATGTCATCCTCCGTCCACAATATTCGACAATACACCGACTCTGGCATCCATCCATCATCGACCGAAGAAAAGTAGTCATGTACGCACTTACCAGGTTACTATTCTGCCCCTTGCAGACCAAAGACTCTGAATGTCAATAGATAGCGCCATATAGATAGCTCCTGGGGAATTGCGAGATGACCTAAACTACAAGGCTACAAAATCTCTGATCAAAGCGACTCTATTCATCGATCCATAACTGTACTGTAGATGTGGAAGCATAAATTTTCTTAAACAAGTTAAAGAACTTATTGACTGCATTACGATCACCGCTCTTTCTGAGCCATATTTTCAATCACCCTGTAGGTACCTACATACATAGCATCAAGCTCATGCATAGAGTCTGCATTACATTCTGCATTACATTCTGCATTATATTCTGCATTACTCTCATGTACGAATCAGCTCAATCACAATTTCTATTCTGACTACTTATGCCTATGCATGCGCAATTATGTTCAGGGTGAGATGAGTACCAGGATTGGGGTTCTGTGTCACCAGTTTATTGATTTGTAGATATCAACTAGGGAGGTCACTGAGTAATGCTATTTCAAATCTGCTGAAGGTTCAAGTAAGTGACAGGGCTCAGCATGCCTGTTGATGACTGCACTGTACATCATTGTAAATCCTGATCATGGCTGATAAACACCCAATAAGATCTTCACGACATCGAGTACAGAAGGCTACAATATGAGAATCATGTATCATGGGTAATGATAGTCATCGTCAAGTCATCAAAGTTCCATCCTACCGCCTAATCCACGGGTATATAGACAACGTGAAGATATTTTCAAGCTTTGCCCCTGACAGCGTACATGCAGTCCAGAAGAAGCAAGGAAGAGAAAGACAAGAGGATAAATGCCAACAATGCTCCGTTTCAATGCATCCCAGCACCATCACAAAAATCGAAATTCTCGGATCGAGGCAATCACGAGTCGTAAATCGCCGCCGTATGGTCACAATGCATGTAAGTTTCAAAGATAAATAGGCGCCATGAAGGATGAAATTGAAATGATCATGCAAAAGAAAAAGATATGCCCATAATGCGTAGCCGCTCGTATGCATGCAAGGTGAAAATCCCACGTATCATGCAGCAAGTGTCAAGGAAGAAAGCATGTCTGTCCAACAAATCTTCAGGAATGCTATTCTTTGTGAATCGAATGCGTATCGGATGCGGTGAATGCGTTGTGTGGGGGAAGATTTATGCAGCAGCCGATGCACCTGCTACCTTCTCTTTGGTCTAATGAATGGATCCACCTCTTTCTTTTTGCGCATCGGAGGTGGTGGTCTGACTCCATTGCCGGGTCTTTGGGGAGGTCGAGGAGGAAGCTGCAGATACTGGTTAATCCATCATCCCTTCATGTGAATGGCACTGCAGGTGTTACATACATTTGCTGACCCTGGACCGGACGATGGACCGTCCGGGGACTTGTTATTGCCCAGAGGAGCGAACGCTGGCCCGTTCCGTGACGGTTTGACCAGGCCCTGCGATATGTCTTAGTTGCGGTCTCCATGGGTTGATCAAGTTGTACTAATCCAAACTTACATCGGCGTTGGTAGGGGCATTCGCATCAATCTTGCGTCGCGGGCCTTTGGGTGCATTGATGAGAACTGAGTCCGAGCTCCGAGGTTTAGAAACCTTAGAAGTATCGGACGACCCTGAATCCTCACGCTTGCGCTTGGCAGTCGCGTTGCTCTGCTCGGGCTTACGCTGCTCAGGCTTCTTATCCTCGCGCGGGGGCGGATTGGAAGAGACTTGTAAAACAGGTACTTTGGGATCATGCCCTCCAAGCTGTTTCTGGCGCTGACGCTCGGTCCTTTGTTTCTTCATCTGAGCATGGTGATGCTCCTCTCGTGCAATGCGACTTTTCTCTTTTTTTGGCAGCTCCCTCGCAGATTGACAGACTTGTCTAGTATGTCCGAACTCACCACATTCCAGACAGCGTTCTGCCGTACAAACCATGCGTGTATGCCCTGAGCGCCCGCATCTGTAGCAGGTGCCACGCAACGCCTCCTTTGCATCGATGTTGTCACAGTTGTGCGTCATATGAGCGAAGCTGCCACAGTAACCGCATGTTCGGGTGTCATCCAAACCGTTGGGACCGCCTGACGGCAGGTCCGGCGGGAGTTCAATGGGAGTGCCCCTCCTAGAGACTGATGCAGAGATGGAGGACTCTGAAGTTGGCCGCTCAAGGGAAGCTGAGGACGGTCTCGAAACAGGTTCAGCACCCGCCGCCTTGAGTGAGATTGTAGGGTTTGGAGACTCAGCGTCCATCATATCGATGTCCTTGTAGCCCGTAAATTGTGGCCGTTGAAGAATGTCCAAAATGTCACCGTCGGTATAGACACTTCTTCGACGCGCATCCTTAATCAGCCCATTCCAGAATTGGCCCTGCACCAAAGACTGCGAATTACCAAGAACCCATAGGGATGATTTGGCACGCGTCAGACCGACGTTCATACGGCGAATGTCTGCCAAGAAACCAATTCCTTTGTTGGATGCTCTGACACAAGAGAAGATGATAACTTCACTCTCCCGACCTTGGAAAGCGTCCGTTGTATTGAAGTCGACCGTGTTGAAGATGGCGTTTCCGTACCTTGCGGCAAATTGTGTCTTCAACTCCCTCAACTGACCCTTGTAGGGAGTAATGATACCTATTTTCCCACTGAAGTCATAATCGCGGAAATCTGTGATCAGTCGCTCGTAAAGTTGCATAGCCACCCGCAACTCCGCCAAGTTGATCAGAGAGTGACCCTTCGTTGTATTTTGATGGAGACCTTGCACATCGAAGAAACGATACGGGCCGAGAAGCTCACTTTGATGCCATGGACGAGCACGAAGTTTGGCCATGTTCGGCCCGTCCTTTAGCTTCCCGTCATAGAACGCAGCGCTGGGATAAACACTGATTTCTGGATGCATACGGTATTGAGTATCGAGCAGATGAACATCCCTTGGGTGGTTGGCCTGCATTCTGACGAACAAACTCTGCTCGTATTGGAACTTAGAAGCAACTTTGGATAAAACAGTGGGCGGCAGTTGCTTTGGGTCTCCAACAAGAATACATTTGGAGCACCCGTACTTCAGAGGAATAAGGGCACTGAGTTCGATCGACTGAGCAGCTTCATCAATAACAACGGTTTCGAATTCAATACTCAAGTTCTGGAACATCTCGTGGCCGCTACCGCTAAGAGTGGCGCAGATGACATGGGCGCCGTTAATGATTTCCTGTTGAATGCGTCGCCTATTCAAATCTGCATCGCGTGCTGCCGAGTGATTCTTGTCTCTCGCAGTGTCGATCTCTTGGCTAAGCTGCGTCTTCTTCTTCTTGAGCAGATCGAACTCTCGTTCCAACTCTTCTGGCACAGGTAAGCCCTGAGCTCTGCATTGATCGAGCTTTGCGCGGGTCTCCTTGAGCGCGGTGTCCGCAGCTTTGTGTTCCATATATATCTTCTGCAAGTCCCTTTCGCCCGCGTCTTTACGCGGATTTTGGCTCAATCGGGCGTTGACGAGCTCATCCAAGGTCACATCGAGAACGTTAGTGTTGATAGCATCACTTCTGCCCAGACGGATGACGGACAACTTTTCGTGACGTCCCTGGATAGTTTTGACACCCTCCTTAAATCGCATCACCAACTCATCGACAGCAGCATTACTCGGAGCACAGACGAGCAGCTTTTTCGATGTTGTGGTTCTTACAGGGGCCCTCGGGTTTGCCATCCCCGTCGGCCGTGAAATTGTTACGCCCTGGTTACCGAGAACATTGCTGAGAAGGGCGCCCACAAGGGCGACTATCGTCTTCGTCTTTCCGGAACCGGGAGGCCCTTGGATTAGGGTAAAGGCATCGTTGTCCAGAGCAGATTTGATTGCCTTCGCCTGAGCTGGATTGACATTGTAATTGTCCGCAATCGGTTTCAGGCTAGCATCGGAGTAGTGGAGAATCGGTGACGGTTTGGCCTTGATGACTTCCTCACACAGATCATAATACTGCAAGGCCATGAGAGCACCATACTCTCGTTCAAGAGGGGTCAACGAGGTTATCTTTGCACCCCAGATCGTGACTCCCGGTCCGAGGGAATTGATGAAGGAGCTCCCGGGATTCACCCGATACGAAATCTCAACAGTGCCCCTCTTCTTGTTGATGCTGGCAACCCTTGCGAAGCAGTGAGGCGCAGAAGAACCGGTTGTTGGCCTGCTCGACTTGGAAAGAAGGACGATATCGGCTTCACCGAGACCGAGGTCTTTGACCTCAAGGGATGGTAGAACTGTGCTGACTTCGACAAATGAGTCAACAGAGAGACGAGTGGCAACCTTGATTTCGAATGGTTTAAATGTTCCTTCCTCCTTCGAGGAGTTGAACCCTTGCCAAGCTTCCAAAATCAGAAGAGGCTCGAATGTTTTCTGGTACTCGATTGGATCTCTGAAAGTGTTGGATACCAAGCTGTAGTCAGTGCGACCAGAATTTGGCGGAAGATCACCGTTCGCAAAAAAGTCCCAAGCGAGGATTGTACGATGCAAAGAAGATAGATCTGGCGCGAGCCGTGCCCGCATATCTTTCGCAGAGCGCACCTGCTTAATCTTCTTAACAGGGCCCTGTTGCTTGAGCGATAGTTTTTTACTCTCTTCGTAAGCCTTTATTGCGTCCGGCTTAGATCTTGCCTTCGCCCCAAAGAGCTCCTTGTCGAGTTCGTCTTCGCTTTCCGACTCGGATTCTGAGCCAGAAGACACCATCATACTTTCCTGGGTAGTATGAACTTTGCCTTTGACTCCGATACCACTCAACCCCGATCCTTGTTCAGCAGTCTGTTCCCCAACGCCAAGTGCAGGAAGATTCTTCTTCAAACGTGCAAGCTCGGCAAGATCACGCTTTCTCTTGGCTTCCTTCTCCCTCTCGCGTTTTTCACGGAAAGATTCAACTGTCACATTGGGTCTCAAGGGTGCAGCAGTGGGTTTGGGAATTGCAGGGAGGGTCTTGGCCGCCTTGTCCGCTCTTCTCTTGGCTTCAACTGCAAGCCTCTGTTTGTTGAGCTCGACAGACCGCGACAGCTGCATCAGAACATCGTCTGGTACATTGTCTTCATCGAACTCATCTTCACTGGTTGTCTTGGCTGGACTAGGTGTAGCGGAGACCTCGGCTGGTTTAGCAAATGCGGTGATCATACTCTGTTTCTTGAGGCTAGCGGTGGAAGCCGTCACAACAGGTTTCTTGTAGTATGCCTCGAGAGCCCGAACAAGCTCTGCCTTCTCCCGCAATGTCAGGATAGTCTTGATGGTGGACTTGACCGCAACACCTTCTATGAAACTTAGAGCATCATCTTTGACAGTTGTCACGCTAAGCTCCCCTAAGCGGCGAAGCAGCTTTGCTACCAGTCCTACCAGCGTGGTTGCCAAATATTCATCCTTCAGGCGGAGCCATTTGACCATCGCACTCATGGTCGTGGTTGGGGATTTCAGGAAATTCTCTCGAGCAGAGGCCTCTTGGCTCGGATCCGCATCGACGACAGCGCTCAAGAAAACGCCGTATTGGTCGAAAAGCAGGTCCGCAAATTGAATAGTGTCCCTGCAGAACTCCAGCATTACAGCTTTGTCGTTACCCCTGAGATGCCAAGCTTCAGTTTCGTCAAAGATGGTGCTCAACGCTTGCCAGAGATACTCCCAAAGCTTCTGGAGGGAAAGGATCTCCCTCCGATCAGCAAGCTTGCGAGTTCTGAGCATTCCTGTCTGACTGTCACAGAGGATATCAACGATGTCCGTTCCGGTGTGCAACATTCTCGGTGCAGAAGCAAACGTCTTCATGTTTGAGATCCGTCGGAAAGACCAGCTGAGTCCGTACATCGTCGTTATGAAAAAGGACTGTAGAAGATGTGAGATCGCGTCCCTTCTAGCAGACTGACCGCTCATGTTCTTGATGAGGTCGACGGCTGCTTGATAGGTGTCAAGATCCGCTGCGAACAGAGCGGAGATCAATGCACTACTGGTATCCTGGCTCTTGAACAATTCATTGAGATGCTCAGGCTTAAAATCAGCAAGGCGCTCGATGATTTGACATGAGAGTCGAGTTAGATGGACATAGATCAGGTTAAAATGAGTCTTCTCCGGGCTTGAGTCGCCTTTGGTTGGAAATGTTTCCAAGCCAACCAGGGGCAGTATACCAAGCAGCGCGGAGGTCGAAAGCGCAAGATTATCCTCGTGAAGGTTCCTGACAACAGCTTCCCAGATAGGAGCCGAGTAGGTGCTTACGCCATGTTGAAGAGAATTTTGGCGTAGAATGACTTCGTAATCACTCTTCAAGGACTGGCACTCGAGGGCCAATGTATTACGGATGACGTCCATGCATAAAGAAGATATCTCCTCCTGGCGTCTTTGCTCCACTGCGAACTTGGGAGGCTTCAAAATTGTATCGATATTCGCGCTCACAACTCCCATGGTCTCAGACAATACAATACGCGCCACTGAGCCTCGTGAAGATTCATTGTCGGTGAAGCTGCGAAGTGTTTGAAGTAAACTGGCCAGTCCAACATGAAAACAATGATACCGAGCCAAGTCTGGGAAGCGCGGATTCTGGAGTCGGTCAAGCAGCTGATAGACAAGAGATCTGCAGGCTGAAGGTTGGTGCGCTCCCTTCAAGGAGGACATGAAAGGATCAACCCATGAGAGCATATCCTTCAAAGCAGACTTCTCGTAAGGCTCCCCCTCGCTGATTTGCATCAAGAACGCCTCTAGCTGCGGGTTATAGAAAACGAGCTCGATGATAGCTTGAGGGGAGATCGTTTGCATAGCGTCCCAAAAGTCTCCGGGGGCTTTTTCGAGGAAGATCTGGATCGTGTTGAGAAGGAAACGCAACCCTGGGGATTGAATCCCGAGGTGTTCCACAGAAAGACGGCACGGGTCTATTTCAAGCGCCCGTAGATGATGCGTGATCTGGTCCTTATCCAATCTCTTCACTACAAGTTGCATGCCACGCCAAAGTCGCTGCATAACAGGTATCTGAGGCGGTTGCTGAGAGGCTGTCTTCAACATGTCGAGGAGCCCCTCTTTGATCGCCCAGTCGAACTCAAGTCCGGTGGGAGGCCGCGAGTAGCGCATCCAGGAGTGAATAGCCCAGAAACTTCGGTTCTGGTTGGAATCAAATAGGAATCGAGTGACAGCAGGGACATAATCCGAGACCTTGAGACTTCGTTTTGTTTGGATCAGCCGGAATGGCTCGTCAAAGTGTTCCTGCAAAAGAGTGTCATCGCGAAGCATGGCCTCGCAACTCAGAGTCTCAAAGATTGACAAGAGCGATGCTCGATCCAACACATGAAGGCCAATCTCTTGAGGCGGAACTTCTCTCAGCTTCGCTGTCGCCACTGCCAAATTCTTCTTAATTCTCTTGACGTCCCAATCGTCGAGCATGCGCGCGAATTTTTCGATATCCTCGTCATCGTAATTCTCCTTAAGCTGCTCCATCAGCCAAATCTTGCCCGTGTAGTACTGTTTGATGCAAAGGTCGCATTTTTCGAGCGCATCGTCCAATTTGCGCCAGATCCAAGTCTGCAGCTCCTCAACGCCCTCCTGGTTATATGCCAATATGCGCATGCAGGAAAGAAATTTCTCTCGCCGACTGTTGGCCTCGGCCACAAGCTCCGCTGTGCTTTTTCCCGTATCGTCTACCTCGTTCGGGTCGTCGTATCGTCCATGATCGTCATCGTGTTGTCGAGGGCACAAAATATGGACATTATCGGGAAGGGCTCGCAGCTCCCTGCGAGCACAAGATCATTTAGTATTGCATCAGATATAGACCAGAAGCATTTTCTTCCATGGCAGAACAGTCTGTCACTACTCACCCGACAATATCCATGAACTCCATGGTCTCAAGCTCGACTACTCAAGCCCGCTGCTGCAGATGAGGGGCGTCCGCGCATTACTTCTTCAAAGACCGGAATTTTTGGTCCTCGTACTCCGATGGGCAGGTAGACCCTTTGAAGCAAATTTATCGGTGCAGAGAGTGTCTATCACTTGGCTACAACACCATAGTTACTCGTGGCGACAGCACACTTAAGAGATAAGAGAAGTTTGGCAGGGCTCGAATCCACCAATATCAGTGCGGAGCAAGGAAAATGTGAAAGGCAGCTGGGACAGAAACCTCCAACTTCTCAAATGACTTGCAAACAAAGAGATTCACGTGCGCCTCCTCGCAGATTGAACAGCAAAGAAAGAGTGAAATGAGGTTGTTTGAAAGGTGCAAACAATAGTCTAACACTGCTTAACCTCCAGGAAGGTAGGTACCTCTCTACACCACCAAAAAGTGAGCCCGAGGCTCCTCTGATTGGCAAAATACAAAGGCGGTGGGCATAGTCTGTATGCCACTTTACGCGTTGTAACGATCGCTCCGAGACGCGCTTCTCTCGCAGCAATTTCTTCTCTACGAGAATACTTGATCCGAGATGGACTGTCTACGAGGTGATTGAATCAGTAACAGGTATGGAGGACAAGATTCTGAGGCCCGTCTGAAACTACTAGCGTTGGGAAATCTGGGACTATACTTCATGAAAAGCTTCATGTACGAGCAGAAACACTTGGACTAGTACTAAGGTTCATTGAGCTGCTTCAGTGGTCGAATGATTCGAAAGATATGGTAAATACATAAAAGCATGACCAACCCCCACTTATGCCTCGTTTCCACGTCCTGCTCATCGTGCTGAAGGTGTAGATAGAGGGGGAGGAAAAAAAGGAAAAGAAAAGAAGTAAAGGCTCCATATGATGGTGGGAATCACAACAAGACACAACACATAAGAGAGATCGACTCGATAGACCAGCTGCTGGGGCTCTGCATCCAGGAAAATGCTTTTGTACAAGAAGCGATGCAACTAGACCTGGCGAAGTGCCAGAGGAAGGCAGGAATAAAAGAAACCAAAGGCAGCAAAACCCTCGTGAAGGTAGAGAGAGTGGAAAAATCAGAAGGGAATAAATTGAAAGAAATGTGCGCCGAGCAACCTGCCCATTCTGTATAACCGAACGCCTTCTATCGGGGAATAAACAGCAGGCTATAAACAAGCAAGAATCACATCGAACAGAATACAACGTAGGGTCGAATGCATCGACGAAAATCGACCAGAAAGGCGTGGGTCACATTGCAGCAATATAGGGCCGAGGATGAAGAAGTACTTATTATACCTGATATGATGGTGGGTCATGAGGATTTTTGAGCGGGCTATGGGGGCTCTGCGGCACCGGAATGCCCGTCGCAGAATCGACCCGGTTCAGCATCGCGCCCGAAGTGAAATCAGAATTTACCTCGTAACTCGGCCGGACTCTGTCAAAGGAATGACGGGTGCGTTGGGCAGAGCGCACTGACTGAGGGCGAGGATGTTGAGTAGTGTCAAAGCTGTAATTCGTCCCATTGCTACCGTTCTGGCTTCGCGGATTGTGTGTGTGAATCGTCGGAGCGACCGACGGCGGGTAAATCTGCTGATCGTCTGAGAAGGGATCCTGCTTCATACTGGACTGGATTGGTTTACCCAAATCTGAGGACGCGGCCGATCCATTGCTGAGACCACCAGGGGTTGCGGCGGCCTTCGGAGGGACAAACGCCTCATATTGGTCCAGATACTTGAATTTACCTTGCGTGACCTGTTCACGAATGATGTCCACATCTCGAGGAAAGAAGACCTTCTGGACGGCTTTGACGGTAAATCGAGGAAGAAGGCATATTATAACAGTCATAAGGAGAACAACCCAGAACGACAAAGCCCCGTAAACTTGTGGAGCAGCTTTGTAGAATTGAGCTGATGCGGTATTCGAAGAGTAGATCCCGGTCCAGAAGAATATTAAAAGAGAGCTGATGACATTGATCAAAACCGTCAGCCAGTCCCAACGGTAGGTATTCATGAGGATGTAGGTGTTGCTAGAAATGACGGCACACGACGCCACAAGGACACCCATTCGCGTTCGGTCGTTGATATTCAAACCGTTGGAATGAACGAAAGTCGAGGGACTAAAAAGGAGGTATGGCATGTAGAAACATATGATCGACTGGTAAAGCCCATCGAGCATGTACACCCTGTGTGATGTCAGTGCGAGCTGGAACATGAAGGAAATGAGAGATAAATACCAAAATTTGGTCTGCGACCATTCCTTTCGCTCGATGCCCCTCATATACAGCTGAGGGACAGCGAGTGACACCTTGTCGTCCACGTCCTGATCGAAAATTCCCATCAAAATGACGGGCAGAGATGTGAAAGCAACGTTGACCAATACAATATATGTATAGTCGAAGAGGTACGAGCCGTCGAAATCATTGTAAAGCGAGTACCAGAAGAGAGCGATGGTCCAGACCATATTCTGTATAATTGTTTAGCATGATATGTGGCTCGCGACAATCGATACCTCACTTACCTTGTAGAAGAAGTTTGCTATTGTCTCCCCCATGCGGCGGTAGGACCACCGACCATGGACAAGGATCAGGCGTTGGAGGAACCTGAACTGGCCTATAGCATAGTCGGAGGACATGGCCGCCTGTCTACCTTCTTCACCGACGATACCAACGCCGACGTCGGCTTCTTGAATCATGGCGACATCATTTGCCCCATCTCCAATCGAGAGAGCCATGATATTCAGGCCATTCTTGACTAAGCGGACAACCGCCGCTTTCTGCGCGGGACTGACTCGACAACATAACACGGACTTGCACTGCTTGCAAAGCAGAAGGAATCTTTGCTTCAGTTCATCAGAGAGCATGAGCTTGAGTGTATCGCCATCGATAACTACAGCGTGCGTTGCAGGCGGTGGCGTGTGATCCTGTCGAGCAGCGATGAGTTCTTCGTCGGAACCAGTCAAGCCGAATTTCCGCAACTGCTCATCAAGCTCTTGAGACGCTTGCTGCGGTTGATCCTCGGGGATGTTGAAGACAATCAGTTCCATGTCGTTGGTCAGAAGGTTACAGGAGAAACCAATATTGATGGCAGTTTCAACTTTATCACCAGTCAGAACCCACAGCTTGATCCCAGCATCGGCCAACAAAGAGATGGTATCTGGAACGCCATCCTGAAGCTTATCCTCGATGGCTGTTCCACCAAGAAGCATGAGCTCCTGCTCAATCTCACTTGAGACTTGCTCCAGTTTTTGTTCACGATCTGTGAGTGCAGCTGCGGCAATGTCGTGTTCTTTGCTCCAAGTCCGATACTCCTCTTCGCTGAGGATTCGCTCTGCCACGCACAGGGTTCGCAACCCTTCACGCGCAAATTCCTCTAGATGTTCAGCTGTCTTCTTCCGAAGCTCTTGTTGCTTACCACGAGCCAAGCGCGAGTATATGATGCTGTCCGCGCCCTTACAGAAAAGACGGATGGTGCCATCCGGCATACGGATGATTGCACTCATTCGCTTCCTCGTGGAATTGAACTCGAGTGTATTGAGTACAGTATATGATCGTTCCTCGCCCATGACATTCAGAATGAGGTCATCACCTGACCTTCCCAGGAGAGTGAAGCCGCAATCACGAGCAGTGCTCACCAGAGCGGCCTCATCCGGGGACTGCGCTTTGAATTCGATTTGCGGAGGATCACCAGGCGTCTGCTCTGTGATTACTGTATGGCACAAAGCAAGAGCAAGCATGAAATGTTCCGTGGCTTGCTTTTGAGCTTCACCAGATTGCCCTTCCAAGTCCGCGACGTAATTTGGCGCGATGAACGTCAAGTTCTCGTCACGCAGATATGGGTTGTCATGGATTCGGCGGAGCATTTCAAGCATCTTGGTAGTATCGGCAGCAATTTTTTCTCGTGCTTCCGCAGCCACCGTGTCGGCATCTCCGCCTTCACGTCTGATCATACCTATCTGGGCTTCGGTGAAGGCCTCGCCATATGAAACTCCATTGATAGTGCACTTCTTGAAGTCCATCACGTTCTGCGTCAAAGTGCCAGTCTTGTCTGAGAAGATGTATTCGATCTGTCCAACATCATCCGAGATGTTCCAGGATTTGGGTACGCAGGAAATGCCCAGTTTCTCGTAATACATGAAGACATCACTGTGAATGAAAATGGCCTGAGCCGTGCGAACTATCTCGAGGGAGATGTAAAGCGAGATGGGCACCAAGTTCTGGAACAAGATCAGAGTCACCCAGAAAGTGATGATAGCAGTGACCACCGGAGTGCTTCCGTAGGAGCCAAAATCGAAGTAGTCGAGAGATCTGCCACCAGAGCCCCATGCAACACCATTGACAACTGCGGAGACGAAACACATGGCAAACAATATGATAAAATTGTAGATGACATTCCAGTTGAGGGCTTTGGCAAGCTTAGCTCTTTTTGTCGGCGTAACACCGGAATTGAGCATAACCTTGGTCTCGTCACCAGTGAAAATGACTACACCAAGCGCCCATTCAGTGTTACGAAGAGAACACCCACGCAGGAGCATATTGCTGATAGTGATAGGCTCCACCATCTCCCTTCGAGGCGCATCCGGATAGTCGGGATCGCGCTGGTCCCAGCGAATTGCACCATTGTAGGCGTACAAGTTGGGATGCGGAGCCTCGCTGTCGATCAGAAACTCGGCCTTTTCGCAATCCCTAGCATGCCTGACCTGACGACCACAATTCAGAGCTTGACGGACCTTGAGGTTTGTCTCGCCATCTAAATTCTTGGTCTCCACGTAACAAGCACCATCGGGATCTGAAGTCGAGAGAACAACAATATCGGCTGGAATAGGGTCTCCGTTGTATAGTCGAACAAAATCCCCAACCTCGATACTCTTCCAGTAATCTCGCTTGAATCTAGCCTTGCCGAGTGTCTGCTTCGACGGATCCACCACACTACCACCTTTTCGCGGCTGTGTCGTAGGTGATGTAGGTGCTTGTACACTGTCTCGGTTTCTTTTGTCCGGATGAAGGAATTGATCCGAATCATCAGCCGTTAGTGGCCAATCTGCGCGCGCCTCGGGGGAGGGTGATGGAACAGGAGTCATCTGAATCGCGTCCTCTTCCATACCGTGGTCACCTCGTTGAGCATACACGGACGCTCGAGGGGTCACAGTCGTCAAAATTGAGGCGCGCCGTTCTTCTTGGAACGGTTGCGGTGCGTCCTTGTTTTTCCGCATCAGACGCCTGATCCATCGGTATGTGTAGATCGTTGCACGGGTGCACGCTTTCTTGATTCGACGCCAGAGAGAAATTTTGTCCTCGGTCGAGTTCACGTTGTTCCACTCGACTAGGCGATAAACAGGAGAATTGTTCAACTCGTTGTCTAGGACGGTGCGCCGCCAATCTTCGATGGCGTCTTTGATAGCTGTCACGACGACGATGACGATCAAGGGAACTGTGTTGAGCGCGGGGTTATCTACACCGAAGATGGAGAAGAACTAGACAGTCATGTTAGCCTGAAGAGCAATGGACCAGCGCTGGCTTCGAAGACCCAGGAAGGAGAACATACACCAAGGATAATGATGAAAAGGAAATAGATGTTCGCTATGTTGTGAAATTGAAACCAAATATTTTTCGGGACGAAAGTCAAGGGCGTATATTTCGCAGTTCGAATCTTGTTTCTGGGATACGACGCTTTGATTTGACCATCTTCATCTCTTTCGGATTCGGGTATTGGTATGTTGAAGTAAACCCTTCGATTACTGCCGCCTTGATCAGCTTGGTCGCTTGGTTCACTTCGACTATTCGAATCCTCCGTGGCAGGCAGATGGCTGCGTCGCTTCTCATTCTTAGCTTCAGAACGCTTATGCAAGCGATCCATGATCGAAACACGTTTCCGTACACCTCCGGCGCCAGCGACTCTTTGTGTTGCCCATCTCTGGCGTTTCGTCGGCTTCGAGACATTGCTGCTAACTTCGCGAACATCATTCCCGGGCTCAATGGAGTCCGGGCTCAAGAAATCTGACGCCATCTACGCAGCTTCTAGCCCTTGCGAGAAGGGCATAAACCGGGGTGACGGTGCTGTATTAGAAGGGCGGAAAGAGAGCATCCGCTCCAATGAGCCGGACCTCAAGATGTAACCGATCCACAGACCCTTCGTTGTTATTGCCGACTCAGTAATCCAAGATGGACGCGAGGTAGACCCGACAAGGCTGCTGATTGTGGCCTAGGTACGCAGGTAGCGAATCGTTGAAGCACGTCACGATGAGACGGAAGGTTCCAAAGTGAATCTAGAGACCCCCAACACAAGGATGATACGGCAGTATGTAGAAAGGTCGGGGGAGGGGGGAGAAGGTGGATATTAAGGGAGACGATAGTCCATCATTCATAAAAGAAACAACATGAACATATTATTGACAGTATGAGGCGACAAAAAACGCGGAGAAAAAAACTGTTTCTTTTGAAGAGGAAAGGAAAGATTAATCAGATTGGTAAGATGGAAGACAGCAGTTTCTGGGTAAGCCGACGATCCCTCCGAGAGACGGGGGGAAGTGTAGGTATGGATGGTATTACGGAATACGGAGTGTTCGTTAGGCGGAACGAGGCTGGGCATAACTGCTGCTTCGTCAGCATACAATACGGCTACCTATACACAGAGTAAACCTGGAAGTAAGCCAAATTGCTTTATTGAAAGAGAAGGCAGAGTTGTTGGTATGTTCTCTCCATAGATTTTGAAATGAGCATTGGAGACAGGTTCCCAATGCCTGTGCATCAGCTTTAGATATATTTCAGTAGGTATCTTAGTTCTCCTGCATAGGTAGCTTAACGCGATTTCATTATTCCTTCACAATTACCGTACGGTAATTTACAGCGCTGACGTACGGGTCAATCGGCGCATAACCTCGAGGCCTTTCCAGCCTCGCTGCAGATTGCAAAGACATTTATCTGGTTCCCCTAGAAATTTTTCCAATGGTGGCGGCGAAGATGAATACTGGGTACGGATTTCCGGCTGTCGGCATGGCGAATAGTTTAAATGTGCTTTATAATCACAGATCGGTCTTAACTCAATACAAGCATGTAGGGACTCATTGACCGTTGGATGCCACCGAATCTATCCGAAGTACAGATTCGGAATCAGATGTTCCAGGGTCCTTGAAATCTTGACAGATTGCAGATTCATCACAGGCGAATTATTAGTACCTACTCGTAAGTCGTAACTGGTCACTCGTCTCTAAGGGGGTATCCGACCCTACCTTTCCTCCATTAAGGATTTCAGGCTGCGGCAGGGCAGCCAGAGTGTCGTCGGAAGGCCCGGCATGCATGTACTGTGGCATGTCAATAATGTAGTTTCGAGCATCTCGATCATTTCGGCTAGGAGATCTTGAGGGCAAGTATCTTCTATGCAGGTCTATTAATAATATTGTGCTGTCCTGTCGCAGTAATATCGACATATTACCTGTAGTTTTAGTGCTTACATTCAATATGAATAATACGCGAAGGGCCACATACAGACTACAGAGGGGCGCTTCTCGGAGTATGGAGTTTGAAACAGGCTAAAGCCGTCGGGACGGCACAATAGCACATGCCTATGGGCTATGGCATCCGGTCCACATTGCTACGTATCCATATTTCCATCGCGGAGGACGGAGTTACAACTTCCAGGAGTATTCTTATTATTATTTTTACGCACCTGTAACTACAAGACATCAAGTCATGAGTATCTACATAGCAACTGGTTTATCTATCCAGCTATCTCGATGATGCTTAATGCACGGATAAATCCGTTCTGATCAATATTGTAGATTATTTGTTTAAGTCGTTAGGTCCATCCGTAAACAATAGGGATACCCCTTAAGGTCTTGGGTGTGTTGCTTCGCTTCCGGACTCCGAAATCCTCTCCTTTTCAGGGTCTTGGCTGCTGGCCTGGCTACTACGTATTTTGGAGGGATAGCCGTTATTTTGCTCGGTCGGATTGGTTGTAACTTGGCTCCTATTGCGTGTCGTGACTGTCTCTCAATTTTCCTATCATTATTTCCGTTCAGGGGAAGTACAAGAGGCACCCAGGTGATCATCATTGTTCTCAAAAAAGTCCTCAAGTGATGATTATGTCAAGTGCTTTGACTTTTTGACTAGTTAGTATTTGGGACATATGACTAATCTCACTAATCCCGCATTGACGTGGTCTATCAACTTCGACTGTTTACTCCGTATCTCCGCTTGGATGTCATTATATATTCCTTACCAGCCCTGCA
>JACBAD010001793.1:0-22587 GCA_014281905.1 Aspergillus hiratsukae | reverse complement strand
TGTCTGCCAGCGGACAGTCTACACTCTCCTAAAACTGAATACAATAGCTGATTTATGATTAGTTTGATCTAGCGCTGCCTCGACAGATACCGGTTGAGTGTGATTTGTTTGCAAGGTGAACTTGAGCCTTTACGCGTAAGATGACAATAGAGCAAATATTGTTCGATGTATATACATGCCTTTGATTGGTGAAAACTGCCCTACTCAACAACTCGATACGTACAATCCGAAGGTGAGACACAGAACAGGTTCAAGAGATTCAAGACATGAGCGGAAAGAAAATATTTCAGAAAGAGCAAACAGGTACCCACAGCGTAAGATTGGACAAAGTAGCAATAAATACCAAGGGGAGAGTGCGACATGTGTTAGCAGACAAGTATTCAAATTGACCTCTTCTAACAAGAAGCGTAATGGAGACGACGGAGGGCAACACGCTCCATAGAAATAGAAGCACCAAGAGTATGGTGTACCTAGTTGCGAGGCCTATTTTGTTGCCTCCTGTTGCGCTCAGGGCACAAGTCTGAACCGGAAGGGTCTAAGTCATCCCTATGCCTCGATTGAACGGTGTAGTGGAGATGCTCTAGGAGATGCTCTAGGAGGAGAAGGGAGGAAACCGGGAGGCAGCGTTCTTTCCCTGTTTCGCGGGGTAGCCGCTGCGCTTTGCGGCGTACCTCTAGTTGTCTCTCTCGTTGCGGCATTGTACCTAAGGTTTGCGTTGGTGGATGAGGGTATTTCTCGATTTCCATCTCGTACCTCATACATCTGAGCTTGGATTTGAGCTTCAATCATCGACCCAATATTTATCGTCAATTTTGCCATCTCATCAGCGATACTAGAGGCCACTGCCTCTCCCAGATCTTTTGAAAAATCAGCAAACCTCCTGTCCACATAGGCCTGGACTCTTCCAAAGAAAGCATTTTCGTCGAGCCCCTGTTGGCCACTGGGTAACGCTGTAGAGGTTGTAGTGCTATCCAGTAACTCCAATTCCTCAGCATTGTCTGGGCACGCTCGATTAAGCTCAGAGATCCTTCGCGGTTCGGTTCTAGAGGGTATGGCCTGCCCATCCCTTCCGCAGACACGGCTGATCAGCAACTTTCCCTTTCTGTCGCCAACGCCCTGTGCTCGTTTGAATTGTGACGTGACTAAGAACACCGGTTTGTCTTGTCCTTCAGCGTATATGATACATTCAGCCTCAGAGGTCAGTGATGTCGACTCCTTTTTCTTTGTCAACCGTGTCAAGGGCGCTACGAATTCCAGCCGTAGAAATTTGTAATTCTTGCCGTCCCTCTTCCCTGTTGGATCCGTCGCCTTAAAAACACACCTCTCTTCTCCTGTTTCGGCTGCTAATCTTTTCCATTCGTCGATTTCAGGTGCGTAGTCACTATACCGGACCAGCTTATGCTGATACAAGGTAACAACCTCACCGTCTTTCTCCTTCTCCACGGGAATTTCAACAAGGTAATAGCTGATCTTGTTTGACCACCCATCTTGTCTTTCGGTCTCCTTCTCAGCCATGATCGCGCCGCCGTTTTCTAGCGGATAAGTCAACCACGGCCAATCGTGCGGGTCACCTGTTGTCCAGGGAATATTCTCTTTTTCAAACGCTTCAGCCCTTTCCCCGGCTGGCAATCTTCTTCCCTTTCCATAACGACGGACGCCGGATCTCGCTTGCTGTTCAGGAGAGGAAGAACCTGGCATGGCTTCACCGGGAGAGGAAGTACCTGGCATGGCTTCACCGGGATAGGAAGCACCTGGCGTGGCTTCACCGGGAGAGGAAGCACCTGGCATGGCTTCACCGGAAGAGGAAGCACCTGGCATGGCTTCACCGGGAGAGGAAGCACCTGGCGTGGCTTCACCGGAAGAGAAAGCGCCAGAAGCCACGCCAGGTCGTGTTTGTGCAGCTGCTGCGTCCAGGGGCGCCAATGACTCCGATACCTTTGGTTGCGGTGCGTCATCAACCTCGATGTCCTCTGTTTCAAGCGCAGCAGAATTGGATGAATTCACCCCTGAACACTTTTAGCACATGGTATGTTCAAGATGAACGGAAACCAGTCTTACTTTCGAGCGCTGCAAGCGCACCGTCAATGTTCGCTTTCTCTGCTAGCTCAAGAATCTCCTGCAAAAACTTCTTTGCATCTTCACTCGTGCCTTGAAATTTGGGCCCCATGTCCAGGACTGCAGATTTCCCTTCGAGTATTCGGTTAACTTCGTTCTCTAAATTGTTTTTGATTATGTCCTTTTGTTTAGGGGTCAGGTCTTGAGTCGCGTTCACTATCCCATTAGGGAGATCTGCTTTCTTCCCTCCCTGCCCAATATGTTCGATCAGTTTGGCATTCACGAACTTTGCATAAGCAGCAGTAAGGGGATATTCGCGCGGCGCCATTTCAGATACTGTTTGATGATTCGTAGCGGATTGTGGGATGACGCTTTCTCTGTGACTGAAATTGCGATTGTACAGGGAGACTCTGCCTTACATTTATACGATTGTAGAGAACCGGATTGCTCTTAATGCTGCTTATCATACGTTCTGTTTGTGCGGGCATTGGAAGATTGGAGACTCTGTTTGAGTACGGTAGAAAGGCAAAGAGGCAAAATCCGTCAGAACTTTTATTGGGGGCGGTAGTAATAGGGCAATTGTTCTCTATGATGCCCGCGCATTTCTCGGTTCGTGAGGACGATGATCATCTTAGTAATGGCTACCCAGCGGTTACCAGGGTGGTTGTGACATGTTCCAAGGGAAGAAAATAAAGGTCGGCTAGGAAGCATAGTGTGTGGACTAATACAAGGAGGAAGTGATTACTATGGACAATGTTACAAGGCCAGAGCATGCTGATCTCCTCGATTTTGCTGAGACTTTGTCTTGACTATCCCCCTTCCCGTTTCATTTTATCCCTCCGAAAATATAATAGTCCTGGGTTGGACGGCTCCAATTGTACTAGGCTGCGTTAGAAATGTACTGTGCACCTGCAAATAGTTCACAGACTCAATAAAGCTTTCCTAGGAGCACTGGTTCACCGAATATCGGTCCTTGATTATCTTGCAATTGCAGCAATATGTTTCCATTGCACACTCACCACCTGCAGTAGGTTGAGATTCCGGTCTTCGCAGAGACTATCATACACAAAACAATGACCTATAACCTTACTGGATGTTGTTTCACACTACTGTCGAGTTTCTAAGGGCAGTACGTTCTCTTGAAGAATCTACGTCATAGATTTGAACAAAGTTCATAGCGACAAAAGACAGATAATCTTATGAGAAGTGACCAATTTGGAGTTAATGCATAGAAATCTTCAATAAGCCATAACAGATACTTTGCCTTCAAGAGGGTTGTGCCCCATTGGACGGATAAGTAGAGTGCAAGCAGGACTCTCCCCGGTGATGAGGTCACCAGTACAACCGCCTCCGAGGATGAGAAGTGTATAGGGGCGATATCTAATCCTTCCACCATATATTGCCTCATCATTGGTCGCTGAAAGGGTTTTGAAATTTCTCGGTAGCCGTTCGGTTCAATCGGGGACGTAACGCAATTGGGGACCCTAAAGGTCTTCTGGGAACTTCCGACAGATGGACTGAGTCGCATAATACATAAGCAGTGGCAATAAGGGAACCGCCACTGGAAGATATATCGACTTGTAGCCATCCTTCTCTCACTCGGTGCGCGGTCAAAAGCATCAATGCACCTGGTGTTAAGGCACTCTCGTCTCTATGGTAGTAGGTATTCATGTTGCGAATAAGGCCACCGTAAGTGATTTGCTGTACGGCCTTGCTAACGAGTATATTGAGAGAAGTCCAATCACCAGTACCATCCCTAGTGCTAGAAAACCTCGCTTTGGTTCTGAAATATGAGTCCGTCACATCGTGAGGCTCCAGAGGTTCAAACACGAAGTCTGATGAAGTACCGGGCGACGGAAAAAGAGAGATCCGCGCAGGTTGCGGTAGCTTTTGCGCCTCAGTTCTCTTTTTGAAACCAAAATCCACAGCTCTGGGAGACGGGAGATCCGACTCGCTTCTATGAGACATAGTTTGTTGATGCCGCGGGTATTCGGATTTGTAGATTCTGGCTCTCCTTGGAGGTAAAGAAGCGAAAGAGGAAAGATGGGTAGTCGAACTAAGTAGAGAATTGGACAGACTCTCCTTCCTTTTATGTACCTGTAGATTTCATCCTGGATTATGAAAGCGTTCTTATTAGTATATGGTGTGCACTTTCTTCGGCACAATATAAAATGTCACGAGAGAGAAAACTGAAAGTTTGGTTAAACTAGGTAGATCATGGAGAGGAGGCGATGTTGAGCTTTCCCAGGGGCCCCGTTGATCAACAGGTACCTTCGGTTGGTACTGTACTGTAGCGGTGCTTGTTACACAAAGCGGGACTCGCTTAAAGTCAACTCAGCCATTCTCAGGATGGTCGACGCAGCTTTTAATTCATTCGTTATGGCTTGAACAGCACTCTCCAACTTTTCTAAAAAGAGCGGGGGCCATCACTCTCTCCCACTAATAATGCTATTAGCTACGCTTTAATTCCAGCACAGGACCTGTTAACGAACTATTTTATTTTAAACTGTCACCATGTTAGAGGCTCTTCCTCCTCCTATTTTGAAAGTCGTATTGTTCCAAGTGAGATGTTCTGCGACAATATTCTTTATTGGCTGGCTAATGTGGACCTAGCTTGATATACAAGACTGGTGGGCACTTGCGAGAGTCTCAAGGGCTGTAAAAAGTTCAGTGCTGCCGTTCCTTTACAGGACTCTGCGTATCCAAATGCCCTCCTCAGATCCCCTTTTGGGAGTTCGCAGTTTTGTTCACCACCATGGAGAGGAAAACGTGAAGGACCGCTTGAGGTTGGTCAGGCGGCTTGAATTTGCCGGTGGCCGTTCAAGAGGATGTCATCGTTCGCGATCTCGAAGGGCACTGCAGAAGTCCTATCTTTTTCCTAAAAGCCTTGAGATCAGCATACAGCTCATTTTAGACGGGCTCTGCATGGAGAGACTAGAGTCTTTCAGGTATGTCTGGGTATCCTCCAGCAAAAGCTGCAGTAGTCGAACTGACTTCACAGTTGGTGCTTTGCAGAGATTCCGAGGGCTATACTAGGCATTCATGGATACATACCAAATTACCAATCGGGTATCCGGAGTCTGAAATTGTCGGCGTCCGGTGTAGGTTTTGGCGAAAAGAGAAGACATGGCACGCCTCTGGAAGGGAACGTTGACGGGCTCATGAAGTTGAAGCACCTGAGGTCTTTGGTTTGGACCGGCATTCACAGCCAGAGACAGATTAGCGTGCTTAATGCATGTGTCAAGCAGAACGCCGCGCACCTACAGACCCTGGAACTGGGCTTCGCAGAGCACGCGCAAATTGATGCTGGAAGTATAAGCTGTTTGGAAGACAGGTCGGTATTCCCCAATTTGCAGAGATTTTCGCTAGATGGGTTATCGTTTCTTCGGACGGATGCTCGACCAATATCGACCCTGACCTCTCCGTGCATGCTCGCATCGAAACCGAAGAACCCCAAAAGTGCAATCGCACTTGCAAGGTCATTACTGCTTCCTTTCCCTTACGGCCCTCAGATACATGATCTATCCTGAGGGTAGCTGATCATGGACTGCGACGTACGAATATCCTACGAAAGAGAGGCGCAGTCAAACTGTCGGAACATATTCACTCCTGCTACTATGGCCATGCCAATCATTGGCATTGCCTGTGGCCTGAGTATGCGCTACTCATGTATTAGGACTAGCAACTGATAACATAATCTCACGCTAATCAGCGTCTGGGATTCAGGGGCATCCTGAACCGACGCTGATACTGAGAGAGAACATCTATCTATACATCTATCTACGAATATACACTTTCGCTTCAAAGCAACCTGTTCACTTAACTGTGTACACAGACCCTAGCTGGTGGGACCAACACAAACTAACCCAAAGAAACGTTAAACCTCATCTAAACCAACTTCCCTTGCCATTCATAGACCCAATCGAACAATTCTGGCGATTCTTCTCCATCAATAAACACATCTAGTGACCATCATTCCACAGAAGCTTATTTCCCCTCCGTAGCCAGTAGGTCAGAATGAATCTGTACCGCGAACATTGGCAGCTCAATGCGCAGGGGGTCTTATTTGGTCAGTCCCGTACAATCTGCAAACAACCGGTTCAAACAAGACGGGTCTAGCTACTACCCGGGCGAAAATAACAGCTGAGGGTGACAACGTCCCGATGGCGTCGAAGCAATGGCTACCAATGGTAGCGGAAGAATACAGTATACTTTCTAACAACCCGTGCCGCAACTTCGGAGAGCGCACAATATATTGCAGTGGGATGCTTACGTTCAATTTTTGTTGGAAAGGTGTAAGAAAATTGCGCGTCCGGAGAGACAGCGAATGCATCATTTAGGTAAGAGTTAGGAAGTATTTAAGGGAACATATTAAGGTCTTTCAGGTACAAGATGTCGCTGTCTGAAACGGTATGAGCGGAATGATGAGAAGTGAGCAAGAAGCAAATACTGTCGGTGGTCGCGAGATAGAATTGATACGAGAAATCAGCTGGCACCGCGGCAGGAATCGTTTCTACCGAGCTTGCTACCAACTACTTAAAGAACTACAAGAGGTTATTAGCCAAGTCACGGAAGCCCTTCTGAATCTCTATCATTTTTCTCCGTCGCCCTTTGCCCAGATTGATTATAGCCCTGTAACCGACATCGCTTTCAGGATGCAGGAGATTCTGGAAGCCTTAATTCACCGAGAATTAGAAGCATTTAATGCCTGGAATGATCTCTGGACCACGGAGGAGTGAATTTGAAGTCAAGGATATATACTGATGGTTGAATTTGATGATAAAATATACTATGTAAGGCTGATCTTCCTGTAGGCTAATGTGCAAGGGACGGCTCTCAACCCGCTAATGAATTCACCCACACCATTTTAAATAATGTGCTCATGGCTAATTTGCGGTAATGATGCTCGGACAGCCAACATCTAGGAAGACGGCTGTGTGGTGTTTTCAGATTCACCTTGATTATTCATGAAGCACTACCCTTTGGTTAGCAAAATGTATAGCTATAATTAACACAATGCAGAGCTTCACACTTATATTGTCAAGATAATAGGTGGAGTTGCGGTATCAGAGTTATCTATAATTTCTGATGCCTATGTAATGGGATTCCCATTGGGTCATATGATTAACGACTGAACCCAGAGCCTATGCTATTAGAAGTAGTGGAAGGCATGGTAGCCTGTTCATTTTCCACTCCATAGTGCCATGAGTATCTTGAGTATTGCTGTCAATTCCATCCGCAATATTTCACCTCTCTTGAAGGAGCCGCCAGTGGGCAAGAGTAACCGTGGCATCCCGGCTGATGTGAGCTCGCTCGTGCCACCAGAGTGACCAGACATAACGTTCGATATGGTGTGCCTGAGGAGCCACTGCATGCATCTTATACAACATAGGTTCAAAGATCCATCTATTGCCGGATTCCGCAGCAAGTGTGATGAGCTTTGGACTTCCATAGAGCTTTGGGGGTTAACCCTTTCGATGACATGTCCACCTATGACAACGTTGGCAAGACCCCGTGCTAGGTCTTGGCGGCCAAGGGTTAGGGCTATCCCTAGGAACGAATATCCGGAATCATTGAAACTAGAAAATGGGAAGCTGACCAAATTGCGAAAGAGATGAAAGCAGCCGCGGAAATTACTATAGATCACCCCCGTCAGCACATCAGGTTCTGGCCCTGTCCCCAGAGGCGCAGTAGGCATCTGTGCATGGAGTTTGGCATACCCACTGCCCCGCCATATTTGACATCGGTTCAGTATGTCCTGGCAGCGGTTTTTATGTGGGAAATATGCAGTCATGATTCTGGCGTGATCTGCGCTTGAGTGCCCATATCTCCGAACTGTACAAAGAGTCGAATCGATTGCAGACGGTTTACACTGCGTGACAAGGGATTTGGCGTCCTCATCCGCCTGGCTGCCTAGCAGGACGAATCCCATCTGTAATAGCAACGTCAGTAACTAAAGGAGTATGGGTGTAAGTAAAGCTTACACGCTGCAAGGCATAGACGACCTTGAGAATTAGAGATTCGCATTAGTAGGCGCTCCGCATTTCTCAGTTCAGTGCTCAGAAACTCACATCACGAGTCGTAACAACCCTGCTCAAACAGATTAGCAAGTGCAGATATTATCAGTTAACTGGAAGGAAGCTTCCACCCCACATCAAGGAATTAGAGTCAATGATACTAACCTTTCTGTCGTGGCGGTGGGTTTTCAACAACTCCAAGACCAGCACCACTTGAAATAGAATCTAAAGATACAGAGTCTTTCGATTTCAGTTTCTGAGGTATACTCTAAGATATAATTCTTGAACCCTAATTGCCAAGCCACGCCAAGCTGTATAGGGACTATGCATGATTATGCGTTTGTCGTATTTTTGGCCCGTAAAGTGATAACAGGTCACCTGATTGTATCATACGCGTAATTCGGTATTGGTTGATACGTTTTCCACAATGTTCTGTGGTGCAAACGATGTAAACTGTCCAGAGGCACTTTGACAGCCAGGCAACTTCGGTGCCTTTATCCAGTTGCCCAACACCTAAGTTAGCTTTGACTACTACTGCAGGAAGAACAGTATTCAATGCTTATCATCAAGCTGTGAAATCTCAACTATTATATACACCACGCCCGATAGCCCTATCCGAGGTTCTGCCCTCGCATGGTAGCCCATTACGATTTAAAAAAGCATTGGCTACCCCCGTACGGTGATTCCATGGTACTAACGATACGATGGTTCTCTCAGCAGCATTTCCTTCGTTGAACTATGGAGAGCCCCTTCAACAGCCGAGACGCAACCCAATCTCAACCTTTCGGCTATTGGGAGGCAACTCCACAGTATGCCCCTACCCCTGGAGACTTTGGCCGCTCCCCCGCATCGTCCACATTTACAAGCCAATGATATGTGCTGTGCCCAACAGCCTCACTTTCTGATACCCCTCTTCTCACGTGAAATATGCTTGAGATCTGATTCTATGAATACACCACCGTTTTCTTTACCTTTCAGGTGAAAGACAATGGATATAATCTATCACCGAATATATATCCAAAACACCTGTTGTTAAACATCCTTCTTCCAGTCCACTATGTCAAATCCAGAGCAGTATACTGTCGGTTGGATATGTGCCTTGGAGACGGAATACGTCGCTGCCCGAGCCTTTCTCGATAAAAAGCATGACCGACCGGAAACACTTTCGCCAAATGATAATAATCACTACACCCTGGGAGAAATCGGGGGCCATCAGGTGGTTATCGCGGTTCTACCAGACGGAGAATATGGGACATCATCCGCAGCTGGGGTGGCTAGGGATATGTTGCACAGCTTTCCAAACATCCGGTTTGGGCTAATGGTAGGGATTGGTGGGGGTGTTCCAACAAAACGGGACATACGTCTTGGCGATGTTGTCGTGAGCTCATCTCGGAATGGACGTGGTGGTTTGCTTCAATATGACTTTGGCAAGGAGTTACAAGGGCAAGAATTCCATCGAACAGGGTTCTTAAACCAGCCGCCGCCGATCCTACGTGCGGCCGTGTCTGGGCTCCAAGCGCAGTATGAGGAGGAGGGCCATCGGTTGAAGGAGAGCATACAAACTGTGCTTGAAACCAACAAGAGACTGAAGCGAAAATATACACGACCTCCTCCCGAAACCGACAGGCTTTATGAAAGCCAGTTTACTCATGTGCCAGACAGTGAGGCAAGCTGTGCTGAGCTCTGTGATGACTCCAAGACGATTTTTCGACCGGAGCGAACTGACGATGAGGATGATCCTGCTATCCATTATGGCTTGATAGCATCTGGAAATAAAGTGATTAAAGACGCAATATTCCGCGACAAGCTAGCGGCAGAGAAAGATGTTTTATGCTTTGAAATGGAAGCAGCTGGACTGATGAACCATTTCCCCTGTCTGGTCATTCGTGGGGTTTGTGACTATGCGGACTCGCACAAAAGCAAGGAATGGCAAGGCTATGCTGCAATGGTGGCAGCAGCATATGCAAGAGATCTTCTATATCAAATTGTCCCTCAGAGGGTAAAGGCCGAGCGAAAGGCGTGTGAGGTTCTGGACGGTTAGTTCTAGCTACTCTCAATCATCTCATCATGTCTAATACTTGTCACCTGGCAGGGATCCAAAATCAACTGCACAATGTATCCAGGAATGTCGATAATATCCATTCAATTACTAGCGGATCGGCTAGGGAAATCAATGCTATGGCACAGAGTATCGACCTGAAGGAGTTACCAGTCGCTGACGGAGCTGAATTTGAAACGTATATGGACCAACATGAAGAAGAATGTCTCCCAGGAACCAGAAAGGAGCTTCTTCTTAATATTGAAGAATGGGCTGTCTCATCCGAAGGAAAATGTATTTTCTGGCTTAACGGTTTGGCCGGGACTGGCAAGTCCACAATATCACGAACTGTGGCCAAATCCTTTAAAGAGCGAGGGTTATTGGCGGCGAGCTTCTTCTTCAAGAGAGGTGACGGAGATCGTGGCAAAGCAGCTCGATTCTTCACAACTATTACACTGCAGCTATTTACCAAGATCCCCGCAATACGCCCTGCTATCTTACAGGTAATCAGGGATAATCCAGGAATTTCCGCCAAACCACTCAAGGAGCAGTTTAACGAGCTCATTTACCGACCAGTCCACAGCTTGAACCGACCAGAAAATCAGAGCTCACCTCTAGTGATTGTGATTGATGCGCTAGATGAATGTGAAAATGACAATGATATCAGAGTCATCCTCGAACTGTTACCACGTGTTCAGGAGTCAAACTATGCACCCTTGCGATTTTTTGTTACCAGTCGACCTGAACTACCCATCCACTTAGGCTTTCAGACGGTCAAAGATAGCCACCAGGATTTGATTCTTCATGAGATTCCCGAGCCAATAATAGAACGCGACATATCCTTGTTCCTCGAACACAAGCTGGCTAAAATTAGGAATGAGCGCGCTCTTTCTATGGGCTGGCCTGGAAAGCCTGATATCCAAACCTTGCTTACCATGTCGGTGCCACTATTTATTTTTGCTGCCACCATCTGCCGTGTGTTTGAGGATCATAATTTGGACCCAGAGCAGTGTCTCACTCAGATCCTCAAATATCAGAGCCAAGAGTCTAAGCTGGATGGAACATACCTTCCAGTACTGGACCGCCTTGTTTCTAATTATGATGGGAAAAGACGAGAGCAATTGATTCAGGACGTTCGACAAGTTGTTGGAGTAATTATCCTTCTTGAGAGTCCACTCTCCGTCACGGCCCTCTCAAAGCTCACGGTGATCACTAAATCTTCAATTAGTGCCAGGATAAATTCGCTGCGCTCGGTCTTGAATATACCAAATAACGAGACGCTGCCTGTGAGGCTCTTTCATCAATCATTTCGTGACTTTCTTCTTGACCCCAACACTCGCGAGAAGACTCCATTCTGGGTTAATGAGAATGAAATGAACCAAAAATTAACAGCCTACTGTCTTTCTGTCATGCGTGGTAAGCTGAAGAAGAATATGTGCAATCTTCAAAGCTACGGAACAGAGCGAAGAAACACCGACACCCAGTCTATCAATGACTATTTGTCACCAGAGCTTCAGTATTCGTGTCGTTATTGGATTCACCATCTGGCACGAAGCAGAGATCCCAAGAGTCAGATTGATGATGTTTTGGCATTCCTTAATAATCATTTCCTTCATTGGGTGGAGGTGATGAGCATGCTAGGCAGTGTGTCAGAAGTTCTTGGAGGCATTAGTACTTTACAGTTAGTAGTGCAGGTAAGTTGTTGTCAGGTCTTCTGATGATTATCTATACTGAGGGTTATAGGACGATAAAGATAATTCGAGGATATCTGAGTTTCTGCATGATGCGCAGCGGTTTATCCTGAAGAATAGTCAGATAGCAGATATTGCCCCGCTGCAGATCTATAGTTCTGGGCTGATCTTTGCGCCGAAGTTGGCAATAATTAGGAGGAGGTTTGAAGGAGAGCTGCCTAATTGGATACAACAATGCTCAAGGGTGGAAGAAAGCTGGAGTCCAGATCTACAGACCCTGGAGGGCCATTCAGATGGGGTTCACTCGGTGGCCTTCTCAGCAAATGGCCGACTGCTGGCGTCTGGCTCCGTTGACAAGACCATCAAGCTCTGGGATCCCAGCACGGGCGCCCTCAAGCAGACATTGGAGGGCCATTCAGACTGGGTTAGCTCGGTGGCCTTCTCAGCGGATGGCCGACTGCTGGCGTCTGGCTCTGGTGACAAGACCATCAAGCTCTGGGATCCCAGCACGGGCGCCCTCAAGCAGACATTGGAGGGCCATTCAGACTCAGTTAGCTCGGTGGCCTTCTCAGCGGATGGCCGACTGCTGGCGTCTGGCTCCCGTGACAACACCATCAAGCTCTGGGATCCCAGCACGGGCGCCCTCAAGCACACCATAAGTGCTGACGGTGTTGTTACTAACATTGAATTCTCCTTTCCTTACCTTGTCACTAACCTGGGATCTTTCAATATCCAAGCCTGGCACGAAAGCTTCTTGTCAGATTCCTCTAAAACAAACATTGAGCTATCTTTGCAGGCAGGTCGTTGGGTTACTATACAGGGTCAAAGACAGTTATGGCTCCCTCCAGACTATCAGCCCACTGCTTCAACAGTCAAGGATGGTGCTATAGCACTTGGGTGCAGCAACGGAAGAGTTTATATAATTACATTTTCTAGGTCGCAAATTTATACTATATAAAATATTGATTACATCTCTCTTATATTTTTCAAATCTCTTTTTAAAAGGAGGGCCTGGGATAACTGAGCACTATATCTTATCTGCTCTGGCAGTAGAATAATCGCGACGTATTTCGACTTCTTTCGACCAGGTGTGGCCAATATTTCACGTGAGAAATTCTAGACTCTGTTATCGCCATACCAACATGTTCCGTGTACTGTATTCATGTGACTTTTATTTACTATACAAAACAGGCGTATATACTCGCATAAAAAGTGCATAATCCACATACTGGCTTGGCATTAGGGTTGGAAAACAATACAGATGTCTTTGACAACGAAAGTGATTTCGAAAACTTCTGTAGACAGTTAGTACATCTCCTTCGCCTCAAGTCATTGCATTGTTCTCCAGGAAGGCTGAGGATGTGCTTTCACAGGTGGTTCAAGCAGCAGAATTCTTACTTCTCAGAGACGCCCCTTCACGATAGAACGGATTTCGGCGTAGATGTCGGTTTTCATTTGTACAACGCCACCACAGCGTGCCCTAGCATTCTTCCTAAGTCTCTTAATTCTGTGCTGGATAGCGTATACAGTGCATTCTATGGTCCAGTTGGGTCAGCAAACTGCACCACGAAGTAGTGCATGTTCCCATGATATGATTCGTGGGGATACTGACTGGGTCCCATGTACTTTGCCAAAGCTTTATAGTCAGGCTTGATGTCGCTGTAGTTAAGATGCCAATCTCGACAACAAGAGTAAATGCAACAACCGCTCTTTGGCTTTGATGTTGTCCTTGATTTCAGAGACATGTTCTCGATATTGCTTGGTCAGAGAGTCAAAATTAGCGTGCGATTGCTGAAGTTTATCAGGCACAGCGCGTGCGCCCTCTAGCTGCTCCGTAAGAGCAGCTTGACTCGCCCACAGAGCGATGTTAGCGCAGCCAGTATCAGAGGCGAAGCCTAAGACACTCAGTTCTCCAGAGGTAACGACCCAGTCGATGATGACAATATTATCTTAGCTAAGATCACACCAGGGTACCAAGCTTCGAGGGCTTGGACTCCCTGAGACCATCACTCTGACGCTTGAGATCTTGAGCTGTTCCGCATAGCTCCATGGTGTTCTTATAATAAGGGTAGGTCAGGAAGGTCTGGCTGGACAATTGCTGAAGATATAAGCACCGGCGCCCCATGCTAGTTAATATAGGCTCATGTGAATGGCTGTTGAGGATTCCCTGAGATGCATTATATCTGCTGAAAGCTGGCCGATGTTATCTTGGAGATGTGATTTTGCCTTTGTTCTCATCTTTATTGATATAGTCCACATAAGAGTAAGAAGTTGAATAAGACAATGCTCCACGAGTTGCTGGTTCTTGCTCCTGACTTCTGAGGTCAATACTTCCCAGAGCCAGGCGCAGGTATTAGGGACTTCTTCATTTGAAATTAATCTGGCGAGTTGGCGCAACAAAGGGATTACCTTCGCAAAACTTCGATGGACGCAGGCTGCATCTTTTATCAATCAATTAAAGCAATATCAACACCCAGTGACGCACTGACGACACAGCTCTCTGTCGTCACCATGCACAGGTTCCTTGGAAAGGATCCCTGAAAGCTCGCCAATACTTAATCATGACTCATCTTTGAGCCACAACGCGAAGGTGATAGATTTCGTGCCTGTCTTGGGAGAACATAAGACATTATGAAATTAGGGAAGTTCAGCGCCGAAATGTCCAACCAATTAAATATCTCGCTGTTTTGCCAACGCTTTTGCAAGCGCAGCCGAACCCTCCACTTCTGTCAAATCAAATCTGTTCGATATGTTCAATGCCCGTATAGTCAGAGTAAGGCTTCGAAAAGCTAAGCCTGCGTCATGGCAGAAGCCCATGAAATGAATGTTGACGAAGCGCTTGACGAAGCTCAGTGGGACTTCCGTTGATTACGCAAGAAATGGACATGGCATCATCTGTGAGCCAGCATGGACGGGTCGAATGGTTCAAAGGAGAAGGCAGAGAAGGATGGAGGGGAAATAGCCTGGGCACCAAAGAAGCTAATTGGGGGATGTGGTGTGACTTTACAGTGGGGTCTTCATCAATAGACGGAATTCTAAACTAGCGCTCACTGGTCCGGCGTTACCTGCTCAACATAGTTGGATGTTAGTTAAGGCATTCAAATGTAACAGGCGCATTAATTCTGCTCTGTAATTTTATTCTTACACATTTCTATAAATCTCTGTCTGATTAACTTAACCGTGGTGCTATGGTCAACAGTGCATCCCTCCACTTTGAAGTAGGCTCTGTAAGGAACATTTCTATTTTATTTGATTTGCAACCGCAGGTGAAGCAATGTCGAAACTTTTTTTAACGTGAACTTTAGCTGGTCAGAAATGCACAGGGGATCAGTATCCCAAGTTTGATATTAGTGTGGGCCACAAGAGTCTATCTCGCTTTTGGATCAAATGGCTCTTTCGGAGTTGACTAGTTGATCAACTCACCACAGCGAGGGTTAACGAAATTACATCTCTAGAAGAACCATTTTCTACTGCCCGCGACTTGGCTAACTATTCACGGTTAACGGAGAAACATACAGTCAAATCATCCCCATGTAATGCTACTAATTATGCAAATGATATTGTGAGCTATATTTAGAGGTTGCCGCTCTCTTCATGCTCTATGATTCATTAAAGTCTCTGACCGCACATCTGCAAGAAAAGCAAATCCGAATCTACTGTTCGACCCGTCCTCTAGCCACAAGATATCCTGCAGGTATGCAATATGCACTGCCAACTATACCAATGGATAGCTAAGAATAATAGAATATAACGTGTTTATTTTACACCGGCATGCGGTTCAATGTTACTTGTTCCTGCGTCAATTGCAAGAACCGCACATCCTACAATAAGGTGGATTTTAGAGTGATATCTTATGACCCGGGCGCATGCCTAGTCAGGATTTGGTCCCATTTTCTCCGTGCCAAACGGGAAATTAAGATCTGTACTTTGCGCCGGGAATGCATTGAAAATGATACAGAAGAAGAGCAGACGAGGGTCATCTATACGCTCGCCGATCAGTTGAATTCGATAAGAGGGGTTGTGCATTGGAAAAATTGTGAGTTTCAGTGGCGCTATCCAATTGCGAAGGTAGAGGAAATCACAACAAAAATCGCAATGGGGGAGAAGTTAGAGCTGCACCAATTCTGTACCGCCGGACTGGCTTAGGACCAGACATGGACTTGTTCCTTGTATCTGCAATAGGTGCATTGAGCCCACATAGTACCGACATCCACAGTACCCAATATAACCAATTGAGAGGAGCATGAAAAGTGTTACACAGTCGAGCTCGAAATTCCATTCCATCCTATAAGTCGTTAACCCTTCCTTAAGAGGTAATATGAAGAAAACAGGGCTGAGTAAGGAGGTAAATGGATAGGGTGTAAGTGGTCAAGCCTTCCTTAAGAGGTAACTTGAAGAATACAGGACTGACTGGAGTGGAATATGGATAGGATGTAAGTAAATAACCCTTAAGAGATGATTCGAAGAACACAGGGCTTACCTAATTTATCCTAGTGAGCACATCATGGTACAAGCGACAGTGGAGGTTGGGGTGGAATTCGGAAACCATAGCAATAGCCGGTGTAGGTAAAGATTGCTTGACACTGGAACTTCGCATTGTGCTCGAGCTACTGGAATTGATTCCATCAAGAAATGATGACGGCAAGCTTGGTCCAGACGATGCCGCGGTCTCCCAAACTAGTCATTAGCTCTGCGGGTCACAGAAATTTGGTTGTTGAGAAATGGATCAGTACTGTTTGATTACTTTTGAGTGGAATTATATTTTTGGAATATTCGTAGTGGTGCTGACTTGCAAAGTTGAACTTCTCGCCCAACAATGCATACAAGGGTAGATGTGCTATCGCTGATGACTAGTGAATAACTCTACAGCCTACTGTTGGCTCCGCGGTCAAAGTATGGAGTTGTTTCAGGAATTTCACTGCGCAAGGGAAAAACCAAGTGCTTTTTTGACCCGCTCGAAAATAAGCCGGAAAGAAGGAAAGAAAGAAGGAGGGGATGAGAGAAATCGTATTAAGGTGCTAACCGTGCTATCTGAGGCTTCCATTTGGACTCCATATACTCAAAACTACAACAGGTGCATGTCGTGAATACTCCTCTCTCAATGTTGTTGATACTATCCAAGATACGAATTAGATTCAGCTCGTTTGAATGAAAAACAAATTGACAAATCAAGGCTATTAATTAAATGCAGCACACCAAATTCTGTACCTAGACGGGTGACTGCAGGCCGAAGTGAATAGATGGATTCAGTTTGTCAGGCGCCAGAGACGTCAGAATGATAACAAATTTGAGTAGCAGCTAAATTTACGGTATATGACAGACCGGCTATTCAGAACAGGTATCCTGCTCACTTGCCTAGCCTCTGCGGACCCCGAGGGACGGGGAGGTTCCGAGCGGGATCAATGTAGGCTGGGTACGCTAAGTCCCTGCACATATGGCTGCCCTCCTGCAGGCGCATACACGACAGATACGTTAGTTGTTGGAATACCATAGTGATGGGCAAGTTCCAGCACAGTCCAAGGCGCCTCTTTAATAGGGCGCCGAACGGGAATGCCATCATCCATGGCTAATGAAGGGTATGGGCTCCTCTAGGCCTAAACTGAGACGCGGCGGTAAACTTCGACACGGAATTCCACCAGACTGTGGAGGGCGGCATGGTTTTCCAGCCAGAACTACTCCGTTGTAATTCCTTGGAGTATGAGTAATGGCGGGCCGGTCAGAGGATGATCTGAGACTGAATCTGAGCGAACGGGAACATTGCCTCAATGCCGGAAGGCTGGCAGCAAGAATAATCAAATTGCATTCGATCCCTCTGTAACGTAATGGTGAGTATACATAGGTACTTTATAGTTGAAAGATCTCACATATACTTACACTAGCAAAGCAACAGGTGCAATGCTGTACGTCAAGTCAGTAGATCCGAGCATGGGCACAGTCACTCGGAGCCGAATGGCGCTCGCCACGAATGTGCTGCCTGTTGTAAGAATAGGGCCACCCAGTTCAAGGTGTGTTTTAAGACGACTCACACACAGATGAGGACCAGAAGAATGGCAAACCTGAACTTCTGAGCCCGAGGAAGGTGCAATTCATAGATGATCGGGGCAGGTAACGCGATCAGAAGAATATCCGACACTATATTTTGAGCTGCCACCGCTATGAATACGGCTGTCCGATCAATGCATTTGCCCGCCAGAGAAATGTTCCATGACTTCGAGATCGGCCGGCAAGCAAAAACAAAGCAGCACACTATCGTGCATGTCCCAACAATGGTGAAAGCCGTAGCCCCCAACAGCGCGCGGCGGAGCCATTTCTTTGCTGCCATTAGACGGTTCAAGAAGATCAAGTGGCTGAGCCTAGCCAGACATAGGCCTGTCACAAACAGACATGCGGCTGCAAGAAAGAGCTGCTTGTCGGTTTGCTTTAACATTAATTTAAAATCTCGATCGATAATTGGAAGTCATACCTTTTCATATGTCTTTATAGTATTTTCCTAGAGGTACCGTATGTGAGTTCCTAGCCCAGCATGATCGAGAGCATCTGTTTTATTTAGCTCGGCGTGCATAAACCAAGGTTTTGCCCAGCCTCTTCTAGAGCGCTCACCGCAATTAGCACAGACCAATTCATCTTCTCAGCATGCTCTCTTCTCAAGTAACATTTGCCTGCGCAGACATGTTCTGCATCATAAACCTTCTTAAACCCTGGAGAGCCTGCTCGTCCGCATCAAGCAGCGCACCGGGGGTTCAGACGCCAATGTCTACAATCATCGTGGGTACCAGCCACTCTATTTAGCAGTACAGAAGGGGAGCTCGTCGATGGTTAAGCTGCTCGTCAGCCACGAGAATGTCGACGTCCATCGAAGACGGTGGGATAGGTTTGGATTTAATGCTCTTCATCAAGCCGCGTACGACGGATGTCTCTCGATAGTAAACATACTACTTGCGCAGCCAGATATTGATAACAATGCCAAAGACGACAGACAAAGACTCCACTTCCGTGGGAATAAAGGAACAGCCATTACTTTGTCGTTAAACGACTTCTAGCGGAGAGCAGTCTGGAGGTCAACAAAACCGTTGAGGCCCAATCACCTCTTCATTATCCCGTTGAACGCTGAAACTGGTTGGTTATACACTCGCTCCTGACCGTGGATGCTCTCGACCCAAATGCTACCAATAAGGATGGATTGACGCCGCTTGACTGCGCGGTACGGAATGCTGATAGGAAGATGGTAGAACTATTACTCGCATGAAAGGACATACAGATCAACGCAGGCGGCCAATAAACTGCACTCATCGCTCGTCATGGCAGCGGAAGGACGGCATTTTGGCATATGTTGCGGCTGAATCCGCTACAAACGCGTATAAAGTTAAAAGACTGGCGCAATCGTAGTACATAACATCCGCATGCAGCGAGAACATTATCTAGAAGACGTCGTCCTTAGAATGTGGGCCCAGTAGATCTGGTAGACCCTCTAGTATTGGCTTTATGCTCGCATATCTGGCTGGAGTTATTTGAACGTTGTGCGCTTATTTACTGGATTCAGGAACCGTTGGCCTTAAGATACAATGATGAGTTGAATAGACTTTAAACGAGGCTGTAAAGTATCTAATCCCAAAATTTTCCCTTGCATACTTCGGGAGATAGTGATCGCGTGGAGCAGAATTCGAATGTCTTATTTGTAAAACAATTGGGCGAACTGGGAAGCACTGTAACATAACAAAGTCTAATCATTTGGCGCTAGGTAGAGAACAGGGACATAGACACTGCTTAGCCCCTGAATCACATCAGTAATGGATGGCAGACGCTGTGGCCCCCAAGCTCGCCATTACCTTCCGCGGAAGTCCCAGTCCCCTCTCTTCCTCTTGGCTTGTTGTCCTTCAATCTCGGCATCAGATTCCGAACCAGCATCCTCCACCCTACGTTTTCTCGATGTTTTGCTATCTGCTCGCCCAGGTCAAGGACACCGTCAGTTGCCCCATAGGCACTGTTTGATTTGTCTGATTCTTTGCGAACCAGGATGCGTTGCAGATTCTCAAGTATCGCGGTTTGTTTGTCCATACGGCTTGCAAGCTTCGAATAGTCGCCCCGTTGTTCCCTGAGGAATTCGATCTCATCAATTAACCACGGTATCCGCTCTCGGAACCAGATTATAAAATCTTCCGGTGTGGCGTTTCCACTTCCAATCTGCTCTAACCAAAGAGAACATTTCTGACGAAGTACGTTGAGTGATTGACTGTTCTTCGTCTTATCAGAGCTGAAAGAACCTATATCCTCCATCACAACTGCCGAAGTTGATCTGGCCTTGACGAGGACCAAGCTTGGTTTATTTATGTTTCTCCGACCTTGTTGACAGTCAAGATTGAGTGACGGGAGGGCGATGATGCTCGTGCCTTTCTTACTGATGCCCCGTCATTTTTAACTGCCCGCTTTACAGTCATCGTCATAGAAAAAGTCGTCCATGATAACGTTGTGTTCAAGAGGGCCTTCGGCGCAAGGCATTGGATCTGCTCAAGAGTTCTGAGAACTTAGGGTAGCCAAGCTTCTATCACCACATACGATCTGGCGGCCGTTTTATATAAGGAGACGTGTCAAAAGGGTTGGTGGGCCTACCCAAACGCACCAGTCCGTGGAGAGCCAAAAATCCTTCAGACAAGACATTATTCCTCGCTTCTAAGTCCCTATTCGTGATATGCCCTGTCGTATGATGATATGCCACAGCCATTCTCGAGACCAGCTTATCCCACTAGCCTAAGATATCATACTCCAGCCCAGCGGCAAGTCTAGTGAACCCGTCCTTAATTAAGGACAGATGTAATATCCCTCGCGTAGAGTTGCTTCCAAAAGCATCGTGCCCGCTGAGATTTCTCCTTTGTGTCTGGGATTCTTCCTTTTTTTCGTGAATTCTCCAGGCCACTTGGAAAGGGTCTACTTTCGCTGATTCAATTGCCTGCGGCTCATGATATAAAGGCTATCAGTGCTGCTTCTCATACAGCTTACTGTTGGTCCCACCAGCTAGGGTCTGTGTACACAGTTAAGTGAACAGGTTGCTTTGAAGCGAAAGTGTATATTCGTAGATAGATGATGTTCTCTCTCAGTATCAGCGTCGGTTCAGGATGCCCCTGAATCCCAGACGCTGATTAGCGTGAGATTATGTTATCAGTTGCTAGTCCTAATACATGAGTAGCGCATACTCAGGCCACAGGCAATGCCAATGATTGGCATGGCCATAGTAGCAAGAGTGAATATGTTCCGACAGTTTTACTTCCGCGTCTTCCTCAACCTCAACTTGCCTCATGTCCAATGAGCACTATTCTCCAATGTTCTTCCTTATGAGTCACCGGGCGATTGACGAGTGGCCAGAGCCCACTTCGAAACCATGCGCAGAGGCTGCCTTTAGTGAATTCTTAAGTCATGCCTGAGAAGCGTATGTCCCAGTTGCAGGACCGTAGAGATGTCGTTATTGGGGCCCTTGTAAGCAAACATAATGCAAGTTTGCGAGTGGCAGCTTCTGCTGCAGCAAACCATTCGTGGCTATCAGGATATTCAACTAAAGAGTCGAAGGCACAAAAGCCAGCTTCATCATCATGGTTCGCGCTGTCGCAAAATCAATATGACCATGCGTTACAGTCGCTGAATGGTGTGAATCTTTCTGGACAGTGTTCTCAGAGCTTTTAATAGGAGTGCGGAGTCCAAAACAACGGCAACTATTCCAATCGGCCGCGGGAATAGAACTTTTGTAGCTTTGCGATTCAGAAGAGAGATATACCTCTTCCTCATAAGCATTCAAAACTTGAGTGGCCTGGCTGTCATAAGATGCCAGCATGCATCATCGTGGAACCGGTTGCAGATTTGACCTGCCTTGACGGTGAGAAAGTCATGGAACTTTTCAGCTGTCTTTGGTTAGCACATATGGATATAGTTACGATTGCAGATTCAAAGCCATATTAGGAATCTCATGTTGAATGAAAATTCTTATAGAGAACTGATCATATTTTAATTCGGATACGTACATTATGATATCACCTTCACTTTTGGAGATAGAGAGAATATCTCATCACACTTCACACCTGGGTAATCAGAAGATCGATGCTTAAGCTATAGAATCTCTGAATAGACCAAGGACAAATACGTCAGAACAGACGGTGGCCCGAATGAGTGCCGAGTATAGAACGTCACGATTCTGTTCAAGTTTGGGCTACTAAAGTACGTACCATCCAGACGTTGCGCACCACGTTATACCCCCTCATCCGAAATTGGGAGTAGACCGGCTGTACTTGTTAGAGCAACGATCAGAAACGATCCCAGGTCGAAATTCAATCGTTCAGACGCTTGACCCCATCTTGAAGGATGTAGAATTGGAGTGGGGATCGGAATCAGGTTGATGTTTGAAACCAACACAGTTAACGAAGTTCTGTGGCAGGGTTTCGTGGATCTTCCATATAAGGCGTTACACGCTATCCGTACTGGAGTATCTTCTACCTTCGTTATGTTCATTACGATAAATTACCGGGTTATAGATGTTCCGTAGTGTCTCCAAATAGAGCTTAGACTTAGGGTTCCGGAATGAAGAGAAGAGTATGAACATTTGCACCAGTTTTGCAATCAGCTGTATCAATGTTCTTGACGATTCAATCAATCGAAATGTCATGGGCCGTGCCCAGTTTCGTTGTCGTCCTAAGCCGGACACCGTATTTGCAGACAAATAATGGAATGGCCACCAGAAGGCAAGAAGATATCGCAAAGAGACCGCTCGCCCACCTTGTCCCCAATGTTTCATACATCTGTAAAG
>JACBAD010001794.1:0-23409 GCA_014281905.1 Aspergillus hiratsukae | reverse complement strand
ACATATGCTACATCAAAGAGTAGACATATGCGGCGCCCCAGTATACCATCCGACTGTGAGTCAATGATACCTTCGCATTACCAGAGATTATCTATGGTGTATCGCTTGTTTTCAGCACAATGTATTGCTCTTCAGCATACTGTTTTATGCAGATGCATTTCAGGCGCCCCACTTGACTTCCATGGAGGACCTTCGGAGGCTGTTCATAGGGAATGGCCGACAGGAGATGCCACTCCCCCTGAAAAGAGAGATGGACAACTACCACATCTTTCCGAAGGTTGATGTCATTGACGGCGAGCCCCGTGTCTTGTGGGAGGCACGCATGAACGGCTCTACACTCGATGGGCAGCTTAGGTCATCCAGTGAAATACATGGTTTCCTGAATCATTTTCTCTCCCACCAGTTTCGTTACGGGGGAGGGGAATTGCTTGATCAAAGCAGTAAGACTGTAATCTTTTCAATCTTAAATGGGCTTTTTTTTTTTTTTTTTTTTTTTCTCCCATAAGGATCACTGACTATCGAATTTAGGGTTTGTGAGCGAGGCGCACCGCAATGTGATCATTGCGCACGCGAGCAGGCAGAACCTTCATCGAGCACTATCGACCGCGACGGCACGCTGGTTTGCAGAAGATCATGTGCGGAGTTGATCCGGATGAGGAATTTTCGAGAGCTGTAAAACGGATGAGCCGTTGAATTGACACAAGGCGACCTCGATACCTGACTTACGCTGAAATTGCTGGCCTTGTTGGACACACCGGCAGTCCCATCCAACAGCCTGCCATTCCCAGACATAACAATGGCACAGACCGAGAAAGCTGTCCTACAAGCAGGGAATACAACCCCTGGGATAGACGAAATCCCCACCTGCATACTCAGAGTGGCATGGCCTTTGATCAAGGACAAGGTATTAGCACTCTATCAGGGTTGCCTCACGATCGGCTACCACCCTAGATGCTTCCGACATGCAGTCCTAACCATTATACAAAAACCAAAGAAGACAGATCGGTCCAGCCCTAGGTCATACAGGCCGATCGCCCTCCTGTTAGTCCTTGGCAAGGGCCTGAGCGCCTAGTGGCACGAAACATGGCATGGATTGCTGTCCGTTATAAGGTCCTAGCAAGCCGGCAGTTTGGAGCCCTCCCTCTTCGATCCGCAATTGACTTAACCACATGCCTAACGCATGACTTGGAGTAAGCACCGAACGAGGGAAAAACAGCCTCACTCACTCTTGATGTCAAAGGAGCCTTTGATACAGTCCTTCCTGGGAGACTGGTCTACAGACTACGCGCAAAGGGATGGCCTGATAACCTCGCTCGTTGGATCGCCTCCTTTGCCACGGGACGCTCAATTCCTCCAAAAAAACGTCCAAGAGGTACGAAATACTTTATGCTCATCAACCTCTAAATGGACCATGGCCACTCAGCATCGCTAAACAAATCCAGATACTGCAAGCGGAGAATGCACTGGCAGCACTGCTACTGAGGGCGGCTAGGACAATCAAAAGATCGTGCAGATGCAAGGAATTTGTCATGACCCTGCGCAAAGCACTGCATTTAACTCCGATATAGCCTTCCATGGTTTAGGTAGTTTGCACGTAGTTTGCTGTATTAGGAAGCAAGGACACAGGGCAAGGGCTCCTAGGGCTGACGGGGCGTCGGGGGCCTGTAGATCAGGTTCTGTGAACTTATGTTCATAGGAAGCACCGTGCCACGATATCCTGGGACATTCATCGTGCTCGGTGAGATGCGGAGTAGCAAAGGCTCCTCAGACAACCATTCTCACAAAGGCAGCGCAGATGTGCAATAGCAAAGTGCGGCAACAATGAGAAACCAGACACTACAATGTCAATGTGTCCAACAGAGATCAGTACGTGCATCAGCTCTTATCAATATCGATACAACTAAATTGACGCTGTCACAGCACAACTCAGTTTATTACCTCTAGACCGAGGGGGTGGCAGGGTCGGATCAGCTCCCAGTGGTCAGCTCCTAAATCTAAAGGTTAAGCTTTACTTCCTCTCGAGAGGTAGTCTTGTACACATCCTGTATTCAATTTACAGACAGAGCCAGTCTGGAACAGGGTCCCTGGAGGGCCATTGCTTTTAAGATTGAGTAATCTATTGGTAGGCTGCTTCTGGGCCTGAGCCATGTAGCGGTAACCAAGGGAAGATTTCCTTTTCAGAAACGCTTGCAAGGTTGATCATGGAGGGAACAAGTGTGGTATTGTCATATATGCATCATTTGAGAAGCTGATGCTGGCACTGCTCACTTGTCTGCTACTAAATATATGGTCCGGTATTAATGGCGCTTGTGACCTTATCTGGTTAAGCTAGTGGTATGAATCCATGTATGCTATGGCCGAATACTCTCTTCAATGCTCTTGGTCAGTCCAGAAAAAGAAAAGCAATTAAATGCGCACAAAAGATACTGTTGGTCCCACCAGCTAGGGTCTGTGTACACAGTTAAGTGAACAGGTTGCTTTGAAGCGAAAGTGTATATTCGTAGATAGATAGATGTTCCCCTTCTCCCTTTTGGTTCTGATGGGGAGTGGGATTATGTATGTCCCACTCCATCTAGCCTACGCAAGGGGGAAAACAGGGTTGGCCCCCCTAACTAGCATTTGCAAGGGGAAACAGGTATGTGCCCCTGGAATGCCAGAGGGATTATGTTCCAACACATAGTGAACGAGATCTCAGGGGAGAAAAAAAATGAAAGAAAGAAAAGCCTCCTTCAGTGCTGTTTCGCGGGACATAGATTAGTGGGGCTTTTAGGTTCATATTCTTCGAATGTACTCTGGTAGACTGTTCGTATTGCTGATTGAAGACGGCAATCGTGGCGGTGTTAGTGGCGGTGCGGGTGCCTGAAGCTGCCTTTCTACCTAAGGCACGAAAAGCCATCATGATGCCTGAGGCACAAGGGTAATAGTAGTGCCAGCTGCCGGGATCCCAAGTTTCCCAACCACACAAAAATATAATCTCGATAAATACGGAGTAATGGAACATTGAGTCAATTGGATATAATCTCACATTATCTTTTACCTTGTAGACCTCTTGACCTTACATTCAACAGGTATCGCAGGCTATTGTCTAGTTCAGCAATCTTGAATTGAACTAGCGAATAGCAGTTTAGCGATGTTGATCAGTCCGAGAGAGGAATAGAAGGCTAAAGTCTTAGATAAATTCCGGTGCTAGCTTCTTCCCTGATTAGACAAATAAGGTCTCTGAGCACCATCAACCACCAGCAGGAAATGGTTCGAAGACATGATTCTCTCAAACACCACCCACTGGTGAAGGGAGACGCGATCTGGTCTGTATGGTCGGCCGACTCGGCCAAACCAGAGTTCGAAGAGGGCTTCAGTTCGATAGACCTACGCTACCATCTGATAAAACACATACAGACAGAATAGGAGTTTATTACAGCTGTATTAATGCTAGTCCAATAGAGCACACAGCGTAACTTACAGCTAGCTAAGATGATCCCATGGTGTGTATTTTATGTTAATTAAGGCTGAAGATAAGCATAATTTACAGCTAGCAAGTTGGGCTGGCTCAGTGCATAATATTCTATGCCAAGTCAAGCAGAGTACACGCGTAACTTACCTCTAGCTAGCTAAGGGCATCGCCAGCACGTATTTTATGCTAGCCAAACACAGAGGAACAGTGTAACTTAGGTCATCTCCGTAAGTTACCTAGTTAATTAAGCCGCAACACTAAGCCGCAACCTAGTAGACTAGGGGTCGGTTAGTTGCCTAGCGGCCTCAGGCCCCTTTTATGCGCTCCCTCTGGTCCCAGGAAACGTTCAGCATCATATGGGGCGTCGCAACAAGCAGGGACGCGCAGGTCCTCGATGCCCAAATGAAGCCCATCCGTGGCCTGTACGCAGTGGGATGTGACCAGAATTCCATCATGAGAGGTCAGTATCCTAGGGGTGGTTCGAGCAACGGCCCAGGGATGACATTTGGTTTCCTGGCCGCTGAACACGCGGCGAACAACCATTCTCCATAGCTGTAAGGTATTTAATCGAACATTACTTTGCAGCGGCATCTTCGTGCCTTTGGTCTCTTGAAACGAAAATACGCAACGTCTTGGTCGAACAGGGTGCACGGACGACTGTGTCCGACCAAGTTACAATATTGGCCTACATTGCCTCCGTTATACGATCACTCACATGAGGTTACTTACGTGGCAAAGCTGTAACCTGAACTGAGCCTAACATTTCCCATGTACTTACCGGTATCACCAAACTTGCTTGAGTTCGACTCTGCCACAATTTGGCATTCGTGAAGAGTCCATAAATGACTTTGGCTGCACGCATAGTCCCCAATGCCCGAACCCGGGGAGCAACCGTTCCATCCCCACATAACTATACACAGACCCCTCATCTTTACTGTGGGGTACGTTATCGGCCTCGGGTCCGGGTTCGCTGACTACTGAACCCGAGCACAGAGCCATCTTCCGCACAAGCAGGGCCGCGGTACCGCGCTCCTGGTGTATCTTTCACTCTACGCCATACTCAAGATGAGCCGCGTGTAAGTAAGAAAGCCACAGGGTCTGTGTAGAACCAAGGTGGAGGGTACAAGGACCTGATCACGGCCTTTTCAGATACAAAGCTCGGCCTGATGCCGTGTAAATGCATACGTTAAATCCATATATGCTCTATGTCGTTTTCCTAAGGAACTTTTTATCAGCCGACTGCATTCCCCGATAGTCAACCCGCAAGCCAATCCGACGTTCCATTTAAGATTTCTATCATGGGTGCACAAGCAGAGACAATAAAGGGCGTCGCGCAGGCACTGCCCAGCGGAACTGTCCTGATCGCCGGCGGTGGGCCTGTCGGCCTGTTGCTTGCACGCATCCTGTCTTTCTATGGTGTCAAGTCGGTACTGTTCGAGCGCAACACGACAACGACGAAGTGGCCAAAGATGGATCTCACGAATGCGCGGTCCATGGAAATCTTCCGCAAAATAGGCCTGGCCGACAACCTGCGAAAACAAGGCGTACCAGCTGACATTGACCAGAATGTGCTCATCTCCACCGGATTGTCAGCCGCTGAGGCACTCACTCAGTGGGAGCTACCCGGTGTGGACAAGTTCCGTGAGCGAATTCTGAAGACCAACGATGGCACCCAGCCTCAAGAACCGTGGCAGAGAGTCTCACAGGCAATCTTCGAGAGGTGGCTAAAGGCGATATGTGACGAAGACCCCATGATTGATCTACACTACGGCTTCAAAGTAGAGTCAGTGGAGGAAGACAGCGACTGCGTAAAGACGACTGTAACGAATGTCGCTACTGGCGCCCAGGCGGTATGGAGCTCGGAGTATGTGGCGGGCTGCGACGGCGCTTCGAGCAAAGTCCGCACTTCTCTATCCATCCCTCTGGATGGAGGCCCCATGTAAGACCTCTTGGAACTCTGTCTAAACGGAGCTAATAGCTCAATATAGTCCTTCATGTGCATTGCTCGTGCATTTCAAGTCTCGCGACCTCACTCGCCTGCATAAACAGGGAAGATTTTGGCACATCTTCCTCCTCGGGCCATCTGGAGGATTCGAAGCTGCCATTATATCTCAAGACGAGAAGGATACTTGGACCACGCACCTGTTTCTGCCTCTGGATGCCGAGCCCGAGAAAATCGAGTCGTATGATGCCGTCTACAGAGTCCTAGGCGGCCTGTACGGGCCATATCGCATCGAGATCGACGAGATACTTGTACGCTCAACCTGGAGGCCTAATATTGCCGTAGCTCGTGCCTGGATGGGGCCCAATGGGCGGGTGTTTCTCGCGGGCGATTCGGCGCATCAGAACATCCCCACGGGGGGTTACGGAATGAACATGGGCATCGGAGACGCCTTCGATCTCGGCTGGAAACTCGCCTCGGTCATCAATGGGCAAGGCGGCCCTGGTCTGCTGAAGTCGTACGAGTTGGAGCGCAGGCCCGTTGCGCTTCGAAACGTAGAGCACTCTGGCGTTCATTTCAAGGTCCACCGCGGGCTCAAAGATCTGCTAAGCGGTGGTGACCCTCGCCGCGTCGACGGCGATGACGAGGACGCCCTTGCTCTCCGTAAGCGGATCCACGAGTATTACCAGCTCCACGACGGAGAAAACAAAGACTTTGGTATCGAAATGGGCTATCGATACGTCTCGCCCATTGTCATTCGTCGAGATGACGATGGCGTCGAGCCTGAGTTCACCCCCCGCGAGTATACGCCCACCACGTGGCCGGGAGGTCGAGCACCGCACCTGTACCTGACCAACGGTACAAGCATTTTCGACCTGTTTGGCAAAGACTGGGCACTCCTGGTTCTCACCAACCAGGAAGTGGGACAAACCCACCTCGTCACTGCTGCCAGAGCGCTAGAGCTGAGTCTCCGCCTGGTCGATCTCTCAGGCGAGGAGGACGCGAAGAGGCTGTATGAACGGAACCTGGTTCTGGTAAGGCCAGATCAGCATGTAGCTTGGAGAGCGATGGAAATGGTGTCGTTGACGGTCGCGAAATACGTCCTAGAAGTCGTCACAGGGCGCCTCGACTCGTCACCAGAACCACCGATCAACCAGGCCAGCGAGAGGGCAAAGCCAAAGGATGCGTTCACGTCTACTGTTGGAATGAATGCTCAGATTAATAGCTTTGCTTTGGAAAAGATGGCCGAGTTCCAACAATAGATTACAGTTGCCTACCTCAGGCGGTCACAACATATTGTTTCCCTTTAGCTACAACACTGGGACCTCAGGGGGCATGCCAAAGCTTGCTGCTAGTGTGCGAGTCATCTTTCCAATTGCACTGATATAAGCCACGGGACGAGTATCTATGGTGATAATTCAAACGAGATCCTGTTTCTAGTCGATCCAATCTTGTCAATGCGCACCTGAACAACGTCTCCATCTTTCAACCACGCAGGAGGCTTCATGAAAGCCGCCACACCGCTGGGCGTCCCTGTCATGATAACCGTGCCCTTGCGAAGCGTGGTGCCGCGACTCAGATGCTGGAGAATGGCGGGAATATCAAAGATGAGGTCATCAAGCTTTGTCGACTGCCTCTTCTCCCCATTGACGAAGCACTCCATTGTTAGCTCTGTCACGTCCGAAATGATGCTGGTTGATGTGATGACTGGGCCAATCGGTGCGAATTTGTCAAACGACTTGGCACTGCCGTGCTGGTTCCCCGAGCGCTCTGGCATTTGCCAGTAGCGGGATGATACATCGTTCCCCGCCGTATAACCCAGTATGTAGCTAGCAAAATCCGCATCGGCCGTGAGGTTTTTACAGTCTTTGCCGAGAACGAGGCATAGTTCAGCCTCGTAGTCCATGGAGACGCAGGCAGGGTTGATAGGTATGTTTTCGAATGGACCTGCGAGTGCGTCTATGGAAATAATGTCAATAATCTACCCTATTCATAATTGCGTTTGTATATACCAGGTGGTTTCGTGAAGACGACTGGGTAGTCCCCGTAGCTCATCTATTGGACCGGTCAGTATATACTCTCCCGGAAAGTGGGCAAAGACACGCCCACATACATTTGCCTCATCGGCATGCTGCTTGTAATTGAGGCCGATGCACATGAATATTGGCGTGCGCGGTAGTGGACAAAGAACCTGTCGCCCGATGCCTCAGTCATTAGTCCAGGGGCCCATCCGTAGATCCATACCTCTGCGACGTTGCGCTGCTCCTCTGTCAAGACAAAGTCATCGTCCCAAGGATGCTCGCCTCTAAATATTGGAACCGAGCGGCCAGTAAGGCTCTCTAGGGTGTGGTTGGAAGACTCGCCTGCTTCACCGAAGTAGATGCTTCCCTTCTCGTCACGGAAGCGGAAGATGCTTGAAAAGAGCACCATGGCGAAACGACTTGGCACAGATGGAATGAAAGCAGACACGGGACCGAAAGGCTGTAGACATAGGGTAGTGCGAGTTAGCTGTTAATGAGCACCCTGAGCGCCATCATGACACATCCCCACAACGCTTTCGGGCTCGGGCTCGGCAAGGAACGGCGAAGAATTAACAAGAGACAGCCTACGACAAGCGCGGTACTCCACGACTCCAGCTGCCTCCACATCCATAAAAGCTCAATCCTCGACGTATTCAGGCGTCATTGCTTTCAGCACATGCCTCCCATGCTACCCCTCCTCGATGAAGGGGGCCTTGACTACCTCAGATCCTGTGTAAGCATATCCAGTGCAGGTGTATCCAATGTAAGTGTTTCGGAGACTAGCCATAGATCAAAACTATGTCATGAAGTGTCTTTTTGGCTACAAGTGGATTAGGTTGCTGTGACAAGAATTTAGGTGCCACCCTTCTGGGCCGCATGTATTTGGCCCGTTCTATGGCAAATTCGCAGAGCAAGTATCATTCGTCGACGCACTCATTGTCACTTCATCCCCCGCATCCCGTGCTGATACCTAGGCCAAAGATGGCTCATTTGTTTGGGGGCGAACCCCGCTGATCAACGGCCCCACCCCCGCATTGGGTGCACTGGCCTGGGGAAGCTTGGGGCCGCGGCTCTCGTCGACGTCAGGGGATCCCCTACGCCTAAGCGTTTTCTCATGGATCGGTTCTCACCACGGCACGGCCACCTGTTATCGCTCCACACGTGCTGGTCCCTGAGGTCCCTGACGACCAAGATCCGTTGGAACCAGGCACGAGAACGCTCGCAAGCATGGCCTGCAAAGCCTGTCGCGCGCGCAAGATCAAGTGCGATCGAACGCGGCCAGTCTGCCAGAACTGCCGACAGCGGTCGAGCCACTGCACCTACACCGGCGAGCGGCGCACTCGGCGCTGGACCGAGGCCGGCATGCCCTCCACCGACTCGCTGTCCGCAGTCCGCCGCCGCCAGCCAGCAGAGATCCGGTCACCGATGCGTGCGGACCAGCCGGCGTTGCCGCCGTCGACACGACCGCAGATGCAGAGCCCCGGCGCGAGCCCATCCTGCTGGCGGTCGATGGACCCGCACCCGATGGAGATGGAGCCGGACGCCATGGCAGGCGACATCCTCTCGACGCGCGTGTTGTCGTACGAATCGCGGCCGGTGCTCCAGACGCCTACCAGCTCCGGCGCCAGCCAGCAGCAGTACGACAACCTGCTCGACAAGATCCTCGACGGCGACGACATGGAGTGCCTCAAGGACCGCAACCCGGCTCTCTGGATGCGCGCCAGCGACGGCGACGAGTACACGGGCCCGTCATCGGGCATCTCCACCGTCTCCGATCTGGGCCTCAACTGGGTGCGCGACAACGTGGCCGAATCGGACGTCCTCTGTGAGACCATCCAGGACATCCGCAACGCCATCCTCAGCCACATCCGCCAGCCCAAGTGTATCCCCCAGGACCTGCCCCTGGCACTGCTGACGCCGTCGTCCAGCGCCAGCACCAGAGACATTTCCCAGGAACTCCCCCCAGCGCAGGCCATGGCCTATGTGGAGGCGTACTTCTCGACCGTCCAGGTCCTATTCCCGGTCCTCGACCGCGATGTCTTCCTCGCACAGCTCGCGGCAGTGCGGGCCGGTCAAGCTCCGGCCTCCACATACTCATGGCAGGCTTTATACAATGCCGTGCTGGCATCCGGCTGCCGTGCCACGCTTTCCGAGGAGACAGCCGAGGCGTTCAAGACATCTGGGCGGGAGGCCTGGAGCTACTTTCAGAAAGCCTTGTCGTTCGAGTCCCGCATCCTGCACGGCGCCACCGACCTCATGGCTATCCAGGCCGTAGCCGTCATGACCATCTTCGCCCAAGGGCTGTCGAGCCCGCAGCGGCTCGAATACACGCTCTCCTCGATAGCCTCGCGGCTCGCGCAGAGCCTCGCCCTCAACCGCCATCCACCACCCGAGTGGGATCTTACTGAGAGCGAGAAGCGCGAGAGGAACAGGGTCTTCTGGGTCATATACTGCCTGGATAAGATGATTGGTCTGCGGTGCGGCCGGCCGTGCGTCATCTACGACGAGGAAGTGAGCTGCTGTTTCCCACGCGGCGTCCGCGTCATCCAACGGGGAGACGACGCCTATCCTATGGCACCGGGAGGGTGGCCCCCTTTTGATTTCTTCCTGTGTTTCACCAAGCTCTCGCGCATCGGTGGCAACGTCTCGCGCATGCTGTACTCGGCAACGGCGCTGTACACACCCTCCTCTCGGCTTGTCCTGAGGCTCAACGGCCTGCTGGAGGATCTGCAGGCTTGGGTGCATTCGATACCGGATGACATCCGGCCTGGCAAACATCTAAACCGGATGCCGGACACGCATGGGCTGTCCCGAGACCAGATCGTCGTCCTACATGCATCGTACTACTACGTACTGTGCGCCATCTATCGACGCTTTACGCCCATATTCACCCAAGACAGTAAGAGCCTGGAGCATCTAATCGACTCAAAGTCGCACGTGTCGCATATAGAGGCCGCCAGGTGTATAGCGTTGCTCACAAAACATCTTGACTTTGAGAGTTTCAGTCCCGCATGGTATGTTTCGAACCTCTCTGACATCCAGTATCCTATGCTGGCGCCAACTCGCTTTGTGTATTGGAGCTTTCGTTTGACCCTCTAACTATATGTGCCCTTGGTAGGCTCGTTTTCTACTATCCATTTACTGCTCTCACCACCATCTTCGTCCACATTGTATCAAACCCACCAAGCGAATCGACGCAGAGCGATATTGCCCTAATGGAGGCTGTGGTTGGATTTTTTGGACGCCTCGAATATATAACATCCGGAGAAACCGCTTTCACCAAGACGGCCGAGTTTGTTCGACAGGCACGGAGGGTAACAGACATGCAGAACAAAGCTCTGGCTCGCAAGAGGTTCCCAGATCCACCTGCTTCTAATCATACCGCGACAACTGCATCCGTACTGCTGCAAGACTATCCAGGTGCAAGGAACGATACGCTAGAGACGCCAGAGAAGGTCAACCGTGACGCCGCCGCCGTCCACGAGCAGCCTAAGGACCCCACCAGCATCACCGTGGGAGGGCTTGGGACCCTGTCTCCACAGGAGGATGCAGAGAACTCAGTTGGGCTCCGTATGGGGCCGGCCAGCGTGTACTACGACAATGGGGTTTCCCAGCAGAGCCAGGCTCTCTACACAGATCTAGTTAGCCTCTTGGCGCCACCTTCTAATGACGACGCATCGCATATTAACTGGCTAGGGGATTGGGTTTCTGTGGGGTAGGTGGAAGCGAGTAAGCGACTATTGAACGAGCAAGCGGCTGAGTCCTGACACATCTGATCGCAGAACCGTTGCAAAAGGAATTTAGGGCTTTGGCTTCAGGCTGATGTGTAGTTCTTTTTATATCACGCGTAACGACATCGGAAAGCTTTTCTGTAACAGCATGAGCTGTATTTATATGTTCATATCCGTAGCAAGTGTCCTTGGTATCCATTTCTGCCTATAACTACACCCTGTTTTAGAACGGTAGGTGTATAGACCTTTCCTATGCCTTCTACATCTCGGTTTTGTGTGCGGTTGCTTTATACTATTGTACTTCTGTTGCTTTATGCTACTTTATATCTCTGGTTATACTAATTTGCCTACTAATGTTATACGTTAAAGCCCTGCTCTGTAGAGCTTTTACCGTAGTAAGTCCTTTTAGGGTTTTATATATTAGTCTGCCTTTTACTGCCTTCCTGAGCCCACACCAAGGAGTAATGCATTGTGTATATGTAACATGATCCTCGTACAGTACTTTAACTGGCTGCCGAGCCCGAACCCGAACCCGGCCCAATGGAAGCGCGCTGAAACCGAAGCCGAAGCCGAAGCCGAAGCCGGGGCCCAGCCAGCACCTCATGTACTCCATACCAACTCGTGCCACAGTCATTCTGATTGGATCTTTACATATCCTTTTACATGCTTGATAGATCCGGCAACGCTCGTTGCCCAATCTCGCGTCGCTTCTTCAGGACGCGGTCGTCCTCGCCGTTCTTGATGGCCTGGATCATCGCCTCTGGATCAAAGTCGGTGCCGATGGGGTTCTCGGCGAACGCTTTACTCATCATGAAGGCATTTGCGTCCTCCACCTTGTCGAAATTGTCCACCTGCGTCTCGAGCATGTTGCCGTCCGGGTCCTTGTAGTAGATGCTGGTGGTAGGGCCGTGGTTGACGCACCAGACCGGGGCGATGTTTCGAGCTTTCCGGTGGCGGTAGGCCGTTAGCAGGTCGGATAGGGAGTTGAAGGTGAACGCAATGTGCTCCAGGCCGCAGCTCGTGGGCACCTTGGGCCCTGTGGAGGGTATGCCGATGAGAGCCACACGGTGGTGTTCGTTGTCATAGGTAATGAACGAGATCATCTCATTGCCGTAGGTGACGGTCCCGCCGAGAAAGGTGGTGTAGAAATCCACCATGCGCTCGAGGCTGGCCGTGCGTAGCACAACATGTGCCAGTGAAGCCGGGCTCAGCACCTTGGCACTGGGCGCGTCAAAGTCAGACATGTTTGGATTATTCGCTGAGTAGATCGTACGTTTCTTGGGGGATTCAACTTCTGAGCTCGTTGGTGGCCGTCGCTTGATATAATCATATAGTTAGTCCACGTTTCCTAGGGAAGGCCACAAGGCAAGGCCGATGGCAACGTGCGTCTCCCCCGTCGAAGCCGACAGCCGAACCCCCGCGCATGAAGCGTCGCGGTGCACCCCGGTTGGATCACTCCAGGAATCAACAGAATCGCAGGCTGACCGGTGGCTCACGACTTGCATTCCCCTTGGCAGGCAACTCACTCACTGCTTTCACATACAGTACATAGCCACTTGAACTCCCCTGGAACCCGGTTAGCAAAGCAAAGCAAACAACATGAGTTATGTTACGGAGAACACAAAATGGATGTCCGATCAGATTACTGGCAACACCAAAGATCTTGTCGCAAGGTTCTACGAGCTCGCAGACTCCAAGCAGTCAGACGCGGGCCAGCTCATGGCGACTGAGGTCTTTTCCGAAGACGCCGTACTATTCACACCCGGTGGGACGTACAAAGGCTTCACAGGTACCAAAGGATCTCACAGTAGCCCAAGCACTGATGAGTAACTAACCGTGTCCGTAGAAATATCCAAGTGCCGAGACAATGCTTGGGCTACTGTGACTTCAAGGAAACACACTCTCTCCAAGGTTTTTTCAGGCCATGGAGACAAAGACACTGAAGAGCTGGTCCTTTTCGGGTCGGTGCGAATGACTCTCTCCAAGGGAGAGAGCCATGACTCTGCATTTGTGGCCCACATAAAACTCAAATCTTCTGCTTTCTCTGCGATCCAACCTCGCATAAGTAGCATGGAGGTGTATGCGGTGAGTTTTACCTGCTGAGGTTTGCTTCGTTACGGCCACGAGTAGACCAACGCTCATTTGCTTCGACTACAGATTACGTCTCCTAGTTCTGCGTAGAGTCTCGATTGTTTGAGTAAGCGAAGAGGGGTTCGCCGGGGGTTTCTGATGTTTGCTATAGGGCTGTCCTTTGTCGAGATGTGGAAAGTCGAAGAAGCTAGATACTTTAGGCGATGAAGGACAGGATCCAATCAGTAATAGATCTTTTACGTCTAAGTGCTTCTTTTATCATGCCGAGGGACGACACATCCTATGATCCTCCCATTGTGTTCACCGCTCCGCCCCCTGCTGCCGCTAACTGTAGTACCAGATAATAGCCCAAAAGCTTTCTGTTACAGCTTACTCGAACGGCTTCCCAGTTTCTCGACTTGCGCGAATTGATGAAAGTAGTCGAGACTCCGAGGGTTCAGAAGCGTCCCGCTCGATCGAACGGGTTGGCCGGACACGATCTGCTTGACGGGTAGCTCGACTTTCTTTTGGTTTACCGTGATCTGTATTTGGTGTAAGCTGTCGAAGAACGCGGGACACTGTAAAGCTGGGGAAAAGGTGCTTACTGGCAACTCGGGCATCTCAAAAATGTATTTGGGTACATGTCTTTTGCTGAGCTCTTTTGCTATGGCCGCTTTAATGTCATTCACGAGGTTCCTGTCCAAAGTCTGGCCGTTCCGCATGAGTACGAAGAGCATGACACTCTCGTCCAGGTCGGTAGGTCTTCTTTGTCCAACGCACAGGCTGTCGGCGACGCGGTCCGAGAAATGTGCATCGATCACCGCATAAATTTCCGAGCTTCCGAACCGTACGCCAGACGGGTTGAGAACACCGTCCGCTCGGCCCATGAAGTGGATATTGCGAGTTTTCGGATGCACAATGCAAAAGTCTCCATGTGTCCAGACATGGTCGAACCGCGCGAAGTACGACGAGTGGTATCGGGATCCGGGGGGTGCGGCAATGGCAGGACTGAAGTCGGCCGAGTCGCCCCAGAAGAAGCACGGCATGTTAACGAATGCGGCCGCGGCAACAAGCTCTCCAGCCGTTCCGAGGGGCACAGGTGTCCCTACGCCGCTAGAGGAACTGGCGTCATAGATGGCGATTGGCACCCCGAGTGACGGACCTTGAGTACCGCGTACGAATACGGGGCTGAGCGGGTTGTCGGTCCCGAAGCATCCTGCCTGTATAGTTTTGTCAGATGAGCAGCACATGGACGAGGCAATCATTGACGCACAATATCAGTACCTCCCGACATGTTGATCAGCTGTACACGCGGGGGAAAGCCAACGTCGTAAACCCATTCGAACAAATGGTCTGCTAGCGGCATCCCCGTACTAGTGACAACCTGCAGACTATCGAGGTTGACAATGTCTCGCGGAGCGACGAGATTCGTGGCCAGCTCGCTCAGCCAGCGTGGACTAGTTCCGAACTTGGTGACGCGCTGCTCGCCGAGTATCTCAACAAGCACCTTTAAATCGGGCCACATGGGCGATCCGTCGTACAAGACCAGCCGAGCACCCATGAGCAACCCGGCCACTTGAAGCACGTACATTATCCAGCTAGTCGTGGTGAATTGCAGAGCAACGGTGTCAGCGGATGTGCGGTGGTGCAACCGCTCCTCCTTGATGACGTTTAGGATCACGCCTCCGACGGTGTGGACAATTGCCTTTGGGATGCCTGTAGTCCCCGAGGAGTAACATATTAGAAAGGGTGCGTGGAATGGAATGCGGGCGAAAGGTGGCGGCGCTTTTGGCCCGTGGGCGCCGGCTGATGAGCCTACGATTGACGACCATGTCTCGACTCCAGCAATGCCGGACACATCCAAAGGCTGGTCAAACCGGGGAATAGCAATGAGCCTTGAGAAGTTAGAGCACTGTTTCAGACCATTAATAGTGCCGGCCATTTTGTCTCGAAGGTCCCAGGTCCGGCCGTTATACACAGCTGCGTCGTCGAAGAAGACAAACTATGATCGGGAAGGGTCAGCCTTCTCAGGGGGCCACACAAAGGGGGGCTTGCCTTGGGGTTGAGGGAGCTTGCCTTGGGGTTGATCTGGACAGCTCTTTGCAAGATTCCGCCAAGTCCCATGTCGGTAGACGAGCTCGTAAAGACTGCACCAAGCCATGTTGTAGCCAAAAAGACAAGCAAGGTGCTGTACGAGTTGGCGCCGATGGCGACGATGCGGTCTCCCTCGTGCACCCCACGCGCGGCGAGTGCCGTGGCTAAACGAGAGGCATCGCGACGCAGCTCACTCCACGACACGTTGCGCTTCTCTGTGTTGCCCTCCCGTATCGCTGTGATGGCAATCTTATCGTTCTCCTTACTACTAACTCCGTCGTGGTCCTGTGCATCAGAGGCGCCGCGAGAATAGAGTATGTTCTCAGCCCAGTTCAGACGCACGCCTGAGAACCAACGAGGCACGCTATCGATTGGCGCGGCTTCATCAACCACGCTGGAGTAAAAGCCCTCGTGGATAATGTTGGCCCAGTCGAACAGCTGGCCATAGAAAGCAGAGCGATTGCGGGTGGAATACTCGTAGAACTCGGTGAAAGTCTGAAGGTGAGAAAAGCCATTAGAGTCTATACCATGCAGCCATATGCCGGATGCGAAATTGTAGCTTTACCTCTAGCTGGGTGCCGTGTCGTGCATTGACAGCCTGCATGAACTTGTACATCTCTGTACTCTGGATGTTTTCATGCTCCCAGAGCTTGCGGGGCATCGCATCATTCGCATGGTCGACCATTTTCCGGACACTTGGTGAGACTGAAAGGACGCCCAGAGAACGCTATACGATGCCTTGGGTTAACAGTGAACTATGGCTTGGCTTGCCCAATGCTCTAGTGATACACACAACCTTACCATCTATACTAGCATATAAGCGCAGCCAAGCAAGACCAATGACTTGGAGCCGCGATTAACCGCAGCAAGACCTGGCCACCGTGCACTCTTTGTGCGGAAGAGTTGCCGCCATTCTCGCGAGTGACTCTGATCCGAGGTGGTAGGATAGCCGGGGAGGCTGAGAATGCAACATCGAGCCCGAACCCGTCTGTTCGCAGCCCGAGGCCGCGCAACCAACTCGGTGACTGGGGCCGGGTTCGGCTTGGAAATCTGGGCTCCAGAGAAGGGGGGGCCCCTGGTCTGAACTAGTACAGCCGTGGATGGTCACCAATACCCCAGGTTTTCAAATTTGTCCTAGCTATTTGGTGGGGTTAGTAGGGTTCTTCCCCGCATTGACGCTTCCCCTTCCTCTCTCGTGTTGCTGAGACGCCTGTCAAAGGATGTTGTGATTCTGGACGTATAAGCGTAAGGGAGAGTAGAGTATTTTAGCTGCACACCCTAGCTGGAACGACCTATAAGTCTGACCAAGCGTGCACTGTGCCATCTGTCAAGTCAGTTTCCCTTTCACTCAAATTACTTCAACCTAGGACGATTCAAAACGGCACCATGATTAGCCTCTTGTTCACTTTGCTTCCTTTGCTGGCAGCATCTGTCTTGCTATTCCTTAAGGTGGTCAAGGTAGGCTCTAGGCCTGCCGGATACCCACCTGGCCCACCGACGGTGCCTCTGCTAGGCAACTTGCATCTTGTGCGTAGAAGATCAACTTCGACATGTCTGATTCTGATAGATTCACCCTAGATGCCAGTTTCTAAACCGCACCTTCAATTGCAGCAGTGGGCCAAAGAATATGGGTAACTCTCTTCTCTCTTCTTTGAACAGACGTCATTTTCTCACCATACTGGCAGACCCATCTATTCGCTAATTCTGGGCACGAAAACAATGGTCGTCTTGTCCTCCGACACTGTAGTCAAGGAGTTGCTGGACAAGAGGAGCGCCAACTACTCGGACCGGCCGGACATGTTTATTGGACAAAGGATCGCCAGTGGAAACCTCCGACTGGTCGTCATGGTTAGTTAGCTAGCCACTGGCCCCGAATCGAGGGCAAGTTTGACTGTTTGACTTGAGCACAGAGATACGGCGACAACTGGCGTATGATTCACCGCATGATTCACAACTTTCTCAACATCAAGGCTGCCGTAACCTATGTCCCTTACCAAGACCTAGAGAACAAGTTCCTCCTGGAAGGACTCTTGGATACCCCAGACGACCTGCTCCGCCACATCCGAAGATACACATACTCTCTCTCAACCCAAATGATCTATGGTTATCGCTGCGTCAATAACAGGGACCCGAATCTCTTGCAGCTATTTGAGGTATGATGAACTCGAGGCTACTGGTGAGCCTGCAACTGAATTCTCTCCAGAGTTTTGAAAAGTGGGGTGAGCTATCGGGGAGTTCCAGCGCTCAGCTGGCGGATCTGTATCCATTCATGCAGAAGCTGCCGGACGTCTTGGCCCCAAACGTTAATTACGCTAAAAAATTATTCGCGGTCGAGAAGAAGAATTATGTCGGCCACTGGATGAAGTCAAAACAAGCGTTGGATAGCGGCAAAGGCCTGGTACGTGCATGTTCATGACACTCAAGGAGCGAAATTCACCACGAGGTAAAACTGACTGTGACCCCCCACAGCCTTGTTTCTGTAATGATATTTACCGAGCTCAAAAAAAGGAAGGCTTCGATGACGACGCGGCAGGCTACATCACCGGCTCATTGTTGGAGGCAGGATCAGATACGACAGCATCCACTTTGTATGGCTTCATCCAGGCGATGCTCGTTTGGCCCGAGGTGCAACGCAAGGCTCAGGAAGAGATCGATCGCGTGGTCGGTCCTGATCGTCTTCCGACAATGGATGACTATGAAAACCTGCCGTACATCCGCTGCTGTATTAAGGAAAGTCTGCGATGGATGCCTACGGTTATTCTTGGCGTGCCGCATGCTGCACTTAAGGAAGACAACTATATGGGCTACACAATTCCCCAGGGAGCAACAGTAGTAAACAATGTCTGGTAGGTAATCCTCATGTGCATCCAAAAGGTTTGGGTTTAACATTGCAAAAGGGCTATCCACATGGATCCTGACCGGTCCGACGAACCACGAGTCTTCAAGCCAGAACGGTTCATAGGAGATAATACCACCCTCTATCAATCTGCAGTTGGTGACACGAAGAAACGGGACAACTTTGTTTTTGGAGCTGGCCGCCGCATGTGCCAGGGAATCCATATTGCCGAAAGGTCTCTCTTTTTGGGCATTTCGCGCCTCATGTGGGCTTTCACTTTCTCCCCGGTCAAAGATGAGCAGGGCCAGCCTTTCAACTACGACGTGGAAGACCTTGTCGGGGGTATTACGGTGCAGCCGAATGAATATCCGGTCCAGATCGAGCCTCGATCCACGGCTAAGGTAAAGATTATCAGAGAGAGCGTAGCGGAGTGTAAGAAGCTTCTGGATCCAAAAACTCTCCAGTGGAAGAGTGTGCCCGAGGGTATGGCGTTCAGCACTTGGATGCCAGAGAACATTGTGGCTTAGGGGCTCCAATGCCCTGATATTTTTGTCAATTGCCACAATGGTGCCGGAACTACTTTTCTTTTTTGGCCACGCAGCTTCATGGGCCTTCATTCCAAGCCCTCCTAATTATGGTCAGTACCTATTTCGACTCCATTCTGAATCCGCTACCTGCCTCACAGCTGCTTGCGTCAGATCGGTGATAAGGTTCGAAGTAAGAAAAAGTCCCATTGTCCCCTATACGGTCCTTCAGCATCTGCCCGGCCCATTGAGTACAAGCCAAGCAGTGTGGACCAAGGCAAACGGCGCCTCCCGGCCAACCCATACGGAAGATTTATCTCATATCTTCCAACGGCAAAAGGCATGTGCCGATCTATATTTCAGGCGACACGATTAGTTTAGTTGATATTCGCTTCTCCATGGCGGTGGGATGAGGAGCCTACTGCACAAAGCCATCCCTCCCAACGCCCTATCTCGTTCAATACGCTGTTTGCCTGGAGGATCGGCCTTCGTGGCTATTTGGGGCGACACATGCGCTACAGATGCCAGATACATATCTATTGGAGACGAAGTCATAAACATCGATATATTATGATATATATGTGCTCCTAACTTCTAAGTCAAGGTCGTTACGCGGAACAGTACGGTAGTACCCTAGCACAACATTTGTTCTAGTTTAAACCTAGTGAATACCTCTGGCTAGGTGATTGCCCATCGCATCGTCGAGCACTCCGGAATCGTGATCGTACCGATCCAGCCCCGTATGACACCCCCATCGACGTATGCCAGGGCAGAGGTCTTATGATTACCATATCCAGCTCGTTCTGACTGCTCTAAAGGGTCACACTATACCTCTCCAGTGTGTTCAGCTCACCTGTCTCGAGCTTCCTAAAAATCCTCTATTGTGAAGCCCCCTATTACAGGGTTCTCTTTCTTGCCTTCGCTGGGCGCGTCGCTCGTTGCTTGTGAGAGTCATGGATCGAAATTCCTCTTCCAGTCCGTGTCAAAACTTATTCGCAGCATCCACAGAGGGACGATGGAAGTGACCGTGTCACGACTAATTTATTGAGGGAGTCTTGATCATCAACCGTCATCTGAAATATCCTGGCTAAGTGTCTTCGACGCGACGGCGCGTGTGGGGCCTGAGGCAGCCCCTGACGCCTAACCAACCTAGGTAACTATGGATGCACTGTTGTCAACGACCAGGACTGTGTCAGAATACACGATGGAGCTGCTTATGACCGCTAGACCGATAATGGCAGGGTCGTACCAGCTTGTCAAGGACCTGGTTCTAATGTCCAGATTTGAAGCCAGATTACTGCAGTTGAGTGTCTCTGGGGAAGTATGTAAAGGCCTGAACTTCCAAAGGCTATCGGACTGGAGTAGTGGGTCCCTTTTAGTTTGAATCACAGCTGGAAATTTGTCAGAATGGCAAAGCCTAGAAGAATCCATCATCGGCAGTCCGATAAGCCAAAGGCAAAACGTCAACAGCACCGACGACGAGCAAATACCTTGTTCCGGAAGGCATTTGAGTTCTGCCAGGAGTGTAATGCAGATGTCTCACTCAAGGTTCGGTTGAAGGCGAATGGCCAGATTTATATTTTTAACTCGGATGGCCGATGGTCTCCTTCACAGGAAGACTTGGTAAGTTCTTTTTATTCTTGTGGTATTATGATAAAATCTGGGCTATGCTAATAGTTGCAAGTCTCTTCACTATCCTACACCCTTAAGGATAACCTTGCAAGAGCTGGCCGCTGCCTATCAAGCATGAATAGAATGAATGGAGAGTAAATGGAGACGCACTATACATCTGGATGCAAAATGGTTTACTGATTTCTTTTCTGGAAACCTCATTCAAAACAGAGCTAAACTGTAACTGGCAAATCTATGGAATATCTGTAGCAATGTACAAAACTGTAATCTGTAATAGACATAAGAAATATGCGTATGACTGGAACTTCCAGCCTGGGAAGGTTCCCCGCAAACCAGCCAAACCGTCAGCCCATGTGCCTGGCGGAGCTGGCAAACGGTCAACAGTCACTTTCCTGTTCCTACAGTCCATGTTCATAAAGCGGATTGTATGTAGAGACATGCTCTCGGCGCCTCGGCTGCGGCAAGCAGGAGGGGTGAGAACGGCAAGAGCTTGACAGGCATCGCAGACCACGCTGCCGTGCTTCATCGAGTGCTGAGTGGATGGTTACATCAGGTCCTTTTAGTAGTCGGATGAGGAACTAGATTCAATATCATCGTACCGCCTCGCTGGTCTCCTCCCTGGTTTGCGTGTCGAATCTGGGCTTGCAGGTTCTCAACGCTTCAGAACTCCCGGATGATTGGTAGAGCCAGTGCGTCGCTCCTCTGTCTCCTGTCTCAATTCAGCTCGCGTTGTCAAGCCTTAAAGATACCTGCACAGTCGTGGACCTGCATAATGTAACCAATAAGAAACCGATGCTTCGCAGTCCAATAAACTGGCTACATTTTGCAGTCGGTTGGGAATCTGAAACTACCTTAGTTCCAGCGCGAATGATCAATCGCGCGCAAGCAGATTGAAAGCAAATCAATTTGAGACGCTGCAACGTTTGCGGTTTTCGAGTTGGCCTCTTTATACTTGCTCTCTCAGTCCACCATTCTGCATTTCCCGTCGGAAGAAGCGACAAGCTGAACTCCTCCGATCGTCCAACCCCATTTAGCGCTGCTGAGCTGTCACGTCCGTCTACGGGCGACATCTGGAGGCTGTGATCTGGTGCCCTGGGCCAATCGCATCTGGTTATTGAAGCGCCCCGAGCCTCCCATGTCAGACATACTGAAATGGAAGGGATGCGGCAATTTCGCTATTGGCTGGTTAACGAAGCGAAATTACAGCAGGGAATTGTTTTTGGTGGATCGATGGGACGGCCGTAAAGGGGCAGAGGCGCAAACTCAGCCCACCCAGGCGTACCTGGGACACTGCAAGCTAGAACTGATAGCTGGATAATCAGGGAGGTTGCATTTCCCACAAAAAATCTTGAAGCCCGTCGATGAAGCGATCATGATAGTTGAGACAAAAGATCGGATTGAAGCCCGTCGATGAAGCGATCATGATAGTTGAGACAAAAGATCGTAGCAAAAGAGCCTAGGATACAGGATCCCTCGAGGGGGGAACATAGATGGGAAGGAAGGTCGTAAGCATCACCCAGAAACCCACAAGTCGCCGATCAGCGCTGGCGGACAACGCGCGAAATCCACCCATGAGTTGTGGCTCTCGCGGTGTGAATCCTACCGTAGCCAACAGCAGAGCACCGAGGATGAAGTGGACAGGTCGGGTTCCAATGAAATGAGAAGGAACGGTATCAATGCCTCCATCGTTTAGATGACCCGTCGGCGACTCCGTAGCTGAACGGGGCCAAAAAGAGGGGAGTGGGCGGCGCCATGCTGAAAAAAGACAATCTTCGGGTAACGCGGCATCTTAGGAAGGGGGCAGTGTACTGGACGAGGCAGACGGTAAGAGGAAAAAAGGGGAAGAGAAAGTGCGTCGTCGTTCGAGGGAGAGGTGTCGGGCTTATATAGATGGAATGGATGCGTCCAGGCGGCAGGGGAAAGGGGCAAAAGCGGCGAGATGTAGTACTATCCCCAAAGTGGTATGAGCTATACCGGAAGGGGCAGTAGGATAGCCGTCAGCGGCAGGCGGTGGCGGGCGGCAGAGGGGCGGTTCAATGAGGACCGTTTTCAGCGCCCCGCTAACTGTGTCATCGTATACTAAGGATATTAAATCACTATATACTAAGGATTTGAATCATCATATAGGAGCGGTTTAAATCACTATATAGTTAGGGATACTAAATAGTCTAGGGCTGTTGACGATACGATATCGGCATGGTTTGGACAAATCGTCAACCGGCATCGTCAAACCCCAATGCTTGCCGATAATATCGTATATCTATCGTATCGGCAGAATGGACTATTCTGCCGATATGATATCGTCAAAATCGTCGACGATACGATAATCGGCACTCATATAGTTTATAATAAAATCACGTGCAGAGTAGATCACCTGACGAAACGCGTTTGCGTCGCGACGCGATTCCTGAGGCATATTAGCAAGCACTCCACCCTTTGACCTTGTTGAATTCGAATAGCTAGCATTCTGAAGATTGCCTCGTATTATGTTATTTATTCTTATTGTTTTTGCCTTTGATTTTCATCTAGAACTGTGTCTATAATGCCTCCAGAGCGAATGCTTACCCGCAGAAAACGCATTAAGTACCGACTTTTGAATGGTGGCAGCGATGATGAGGCCTCACCTGAAGATCAAATGATAGAATCAGACACAGTTCCTTCTCTGCGAAGTCAAACAGAGCCTACAGGTGTGGATGAAGTCCTTACCAATATCTCAGATGCCGAAATCGTGCCTTCAGAGTCAGCATCGCAATCTCACTTACCCAAAGAAAGCTCAACGGTCACTGGGAACTCAGTGATTTCATATGACACATTCCCTCAAATCCGCCCTCAAAATCGTCAACGACCAGCACCTGCCACTGAGTGGTTGTGGGCTTATTTTGATACAGGTGTTATTGATCGTAAGTGGGTTGTAAAGAAGACCAATAAAAGAAAACTCGTGGACAGGGACATTCGTTGCGCATATGTTGATGATAAGACTGGTATACAATGTGGCTGGAAAAAGACAGATTCGTCAAGGCAAACTTCGACAAGCAATATGAAGAATCATCTTGCAAAGCACTCTATTTACCCTCCTAGTGGTATTGACTCAGATGCATTGGTGGAGAA
>JACBAD010001795.1:0-23491 GCA_014281905.1 Aspergillus hiratsukae | reverse complement strand
CCACCACCCCGCCACCCCCAAAACACCCAGGCACACTAAAAAAGGAAAAAGGATAAGTGCGGGTGTAAATAAGTCGAGCAGCAAGATACACTTGTCATAACATCTCTAAGTGATTGGATAATAGGAAACCTAACCCTTAATTTTCCGAATTCGAGTGGCAGAATGGAGACCAGCTCCGAAGACGTCCAGTATAGCAAGGACAGCCTAGCATAATAGTAACATAAGAAGCAATTCGAAAAGACACGGAAAAGGGATTGGGCAGCCAGAACCACGAATCGACTTTCCTCGAGTGGGATACCGCAATGCGTCGAGCATAGCAATAATCCCGTGAGCCGAGCTCTTCCAGCAAGCTGCGGCAGTAATTAGATCGCATATAATCCCGAGAAAAAGGACATATCACGATCCACGGAACAAGAACTGCATATCTTCCGGAGTAAGCTTTTCCAGCGCCTCCCCTTGATCTTTGTTAAGCGTGCCGTTGATGAGGTTTGCCTTCTTCTCTTGCAGCAGGACAATTCGTGATTCTACCGAATCCTCAATGCAGAGCCGGGTGATGACACAGGGTCGTCGTTGACCAATACGATGGCATCGGTCTGCGCTTTGCCATTCAGCAGCTGGATTCCACCATCTGATTGATTCCCGTTAGTACATGACCATGATCAAGTATGTAGCAAGATGCTTGAGCGATACTTACGGATCGACGATAAAAACTCTTGAGGCTTCGGTCAAGTTCAAGGCCACACCCCCTGCTTTCAAAGAGACAAGGAAAACCTCCACATCGACATTATTCATGAAATAATCAATTGATTTCTGACGCTGTGCAGGCGTCATCGTCCCATCCAGCATGACGGTGTTGAAACCAGCTCGACGAAGACGCCACTCAACAAGCTGAAGCATCGAGGTAAATTGCGAGAAAACGATGGACTTGTGAGTCTGCTTCTGGCTCCTCAACTTGTAGAGCTCGTATACAAGCATTTCAATCTTTGTCGACGACGTCCAGTCCTCCATTCGAATGCGATTAATGATGGAGTTCTTCTTGATGTGCTCCTCCTCCTGTTCAATATCAGGCTGCTCGAAATCAATGGAGAGCGGGATGTGACAACGAGGACAATCAACAATGGTGTCTGCTTCGAAAGACTGTATGTAATCTTTGGCACAACGACGACAAAACTCATGGTGACAACGAGACCGAATAGCCTCTTCCGCAGGCTCATCACAGATACTGCATACGAGGACGTTCTGTCCACCGGCAGCATGCTTCTTCAGTATCAGATCTGGATGATTCGCAACCTGCCGCATCTGCATGATCAGACCGAAGATGTTGGCGTAGTTGTTCAACATCACACCTCGGCTAACGTATGTATCGAATTGCCTTGTAGAATTCGTCATGATGCTCCTGGAAAAGTCACGTTCAATTTCTCCGAAAAACTCGTTATGCAAAATGACGCGTTTCGGAGGGAGCTCCATTGAAGCGGTGTGATCGCGCTTGACTCGCCTCAGCATGATCCTGTCAGTGATCAGGCGAAGTTTGGACAAGGCCTCCTTGCGGACGTCTGCATTGTCTCGTTCGGTAATGGGATTGAGGATCTCCTGATTGAAGACCGATACATGGCTGAACCCACTGTGCTTGCAATGGCTGCATCTCTTATCCGCGTCCTGCGACCAATGAAGTTGCTGACATTTGCATTGCTTGCAGAAGTAGCACGCAAAGGGGCGAACTTCAAGGAAGCGGAGAAGAGAGAAGAACTCGCCAATCCGATTCTGAACAGGAGTGCCTGAAAGACACCACTTATAAGAGGCTTTAAGGGCAAAACATGCACGTGCAACACTGGTAGTCCGTTGCTGAGAAAAAAATTAGCAAAACAATCAAATTATATAGCCAAGGTCTGGTCAATATACCTTGATGCTGTGCGCTTCATCGAGAATAAGACGGTGGTAGTCAATGGCATGAATGACGCCTTTTCATTGTCAGTGGGCCTTTCTTTGCTGTATTGTTGTGTCGATAGATGTGGATTGACTCACTATCTTCTTTCACGATCCCGTCATTGCGGTTCCATCCTTTCCATTCCTTCCGATGAATGGATTCGAGGCCGGAATCTACATCCGACGTTAGCCCAACTGGACCTTTTCACGCTTGCAAAGATATGACTTACAAGAGATCATGATCACATCATAAGACTCAAGGTCTTTCTTTGCTAGGTGTTTGACCTTGGCATTAGAATTGTGGTACACAAGAACCTTCAACTGGCCATTCGTGTATTGCTGAGGTCGCAAAAATTAGAGCCGTCACTAGAATTTGGAAGACGCAGAACAGACATACTTTGATTTCAGACTGCCACTGCATCAGAGCAACCGGAGGCACCACGACAAGCGATGGTTTGCCTACGGGATAATCGGACATGAGAAGGGAGACCGCCTGGATGGTCTTTCCCATGCCCATCTCGTCACCCAGCAAACCACCTTTATAGTGACTTTTCTCTTGTTGCAACATCCAGTCCAAGCCCTCGAGCTGGTATGACTTCAGCGTTATGGATATGCCCGGGGGCTGTTCTGCTGGTACGGGTGTAATGGGGGGCGTGTTCTTCAAATCGTCCCACATTGTTGTGATAAGCGGATGCTGCCTTTCAAGTTTGCGTCGCTCTCTATAAGCCTAGACGCGGTGTTAGAGCACCATGATGTCGAAGAAGCGGGTATACTTACCCGATTACTCATCCCAGGTGGAATAACAGCGCGCCGTCGGTTTCCAGGGGCCCTCAACGTTTGCCTCCGCCCTCGCGATCCTGTACTGGCATTTGTTGTGCCCGAGTTTCTTGCCCTTTCGACAACCAACGGCTCCTCCTCGCTACTGGACGGTGGAGGACCGTCTGCTTCCGAGTCAGTTTGATAGTTGTCATCCTCTGCTTCATCGTCGCTTAAGTCAGAGACTTCACTGTCGTGAATGGTTCGCTTCGTTGTTAACCGCTGAGAAGTCCTAATATTGCGCTTTGGCTGCCAAGGCTCGAGGTCCTCTTCATCCTCTGCATCCTCGACGCCGTCAGAATCAAGGTTCATCAGAAGGTCATCATCCTCAGTAGAATCTTCAATCTCCAGGGTGTCACGACTCGCGCTCGCGGCGATTTTCAGACGTTTAGAGAAGGATTCCTGATATTCTTGCATTTGCAGAGCCTGAGCCAAAGCCTCGTCCGAAGTTTCCAGAGCCGGGGCATCCGGGGAAAGTGCTGCGGCGTTCCTCTTGAGTCCTCTTTGCGTGTTACTGAGGGACATGGTGCTTGAACGTAGTTCCAGAGCTCGTGCAGAAGCATTAACTCTCCTTCTTGGCTTATTCACATCTGACTCGGCAGGAGTCATAACAACGCTAGTTGCAGGAGTATCATAGTCGTTTCTTCCTTCCCCAGATGTGTCTTCCGAGGAAGAAGAAGAAGAAACGCACGAAGGTGACTGCTTCTTCAAGGGTATAGCAACTTCGATGGAATTAGGGACAAAGCTCGACTGCATCGACTCCAAGTGATGCTCTTCATTTTTCTGATTAGCTCTGTGGTCACTCGGACGGTCGGTGATGGATCTGGGGCTTGACTGTGCTAATCGCAGGGACGTCCGTCTCGGCAACGAGGATGGATTATTTCGAGGCACTGAAATCATCATTAGCCTTATAAATGACTTTTCTGGATCGAATTGTAGCAGAGAGCTTTCCATCTTCGGATTCAAAGATGAGTAGCATGTCTGAGAAAACATTGAGTATTGAAGCGAAGCACTTACCACCAGACGGCATTGTCCCTTTTGCTGCGGAAGCCCTTCTCCCCATGATAACAGGATTTCGATGATGTACCAAATGAAGTTCTTGATTCCCCTGTGAAAAGTAGGATCCTGGATGAGGTGACAAAGTGTACCCCTGGTACCTGCTCGAAAATTAATAGAATGTTGGTGGCAAATATCGGCACTGGTATGGAGCTTCGGTCGGAAAAGGGAGGCAGCAGTGTTGTTGGAAGTTTGGGAAGATTTGGAAAATTCTTCACAGCTCGATAGGAGCCTGTGATTCACAGATCTCTCACTACCCCTCGTATACGACTCTTGGCGAGTGCAAGTGAACTCCTTTCATCGAAGTTCTTCTGCCTCTCCTGCTGCTCATCAGGTCCAGATAATTCGGCCTTTATCCAGGAAACGCGCTGATAAGGACAACACCGAAGTTCGCGTAAAGTGGAACACGAAATCACCACGAGTCCTGTGACCTGAAGCTTATCAGACCTGCATTCAACCATCTCAGCACCACGTTGAATAAGCTTGTCAATAAAGTAGTTTTGCATGCAATATGTACGTTTCAATCATTCCGAGATCTTCGAGGCTGTCATTTTAATTGCTTCCAGGGCGGCTAGACGCTCAACAAGAAATCAGATAAGGGGCCCGTATGTCCTCGACCCTTTTCTCATTCGTCTGGTCGATGTCGCTGATTCATGATTTCGCAGCCATTCTGCGCTCACGGATTTCTTAGCTGTAAGTGGCTCATTCTTGTAACTTCAATAAATGTCCAGAGCTGTGCTGATGCTTCAATTATCTAGTCCAACAACATCTCCGCTGCTCAGATCCATCAAGACTACCAAAGACGAGTGAGACAAGCCGAGCGAGAGGCGACTGCGAATGAACCAGCAGATGAAGCTGAGGAGGAAGATGAATATGAAGACAATGATGGCGAAACCGCCGAGCAGAGAAAGAAACGCAAGCGAAAGGAGGCAGCGACACTAGCAAAGATCAAGCAGAGCAAGGAGTTCGCTCGCCGCAAAGCCCGCCGTACAGGGGAACCCGATGATGACGACGATGTCATTGCTAGAGATTTGTTGTATGAGAAATCCCGACCGATCCCAGGCCAACTTGAGAATTGCGAGCTGTGCAGTAAGCGTTTCACGGTCACTCCATACAGCAAAACCGGCCCCAATGGTGGTCTCCTCTGCGCCAAATGTTCCAAAGAAGTAGCAGATGATGAAAGAAAGTCAAAAGCTAAGAAGCGCGGGCCGAGAACTGGTCGCCGGCAGAATCAAAGCAACTTGCTCGACGGAATCGTTCAGCAAGGTGCTCTCAGTTTGGTCGAGATGTGTGCAAAGGTGAACACTCTTAACCAATCCTTCGATACATCTTGTTCGAGGCTGACTGTATACAGAAAGTTGCTGATAATCACAACGACATCGAAGAATTTGGTGACTTACCGTCACGTTTGCTTCAGCGTCTTAGCCAGATATTTTCCAAGAGGCGGATTCTTACATCAAGGACTTTGAACTTGTTCCTACGACCTGAATTGAATTTCATTGACATTTACGATGCAGCCAGTATGTTCCTACTTGTCATTTCATATCCTCAATGTACTGACTTGCCATAGAACTCGAAACGGACGACTTTCACAAAATATTCGCTATTATGCCGGCCTTGAGTCGCGTCAATCTCCGATTTGCCGGCCAAATTAAAGACAGAGTCGTTGACTACATGATTGACCGAGATCTCCAAGTCAGGCAACTGCAGTTAGATGCCGCCAACCTTGTTTCGGATACTTATTGGAGGCGGCTCTTCCAGAAATTGGGATCACAGCTCGAAAGTTTGAAACTGTCGAATCTCGACTTTTCCTTTGATGACGAAACGGTGGAGACACTGTGTAAAAACTGCACCGCTCTCAAAAGACTAAAGTTGAAGCAGTGCTGGAAAATTGGTACCAATTCTCTTCAGGCAATTTCAACCTTACCGACCCTTGAGCACTTGTCTCTGGATACTGTCAAAGAGACGGAGATTGAGCCCCTTCTGCAAATGATGAGCACGCTTGGCCCCAATCTGCGCACACTATCCCTGGAGGGCTTCCGCAATGCTGATGATCGACTTTTGGGTCTTATCCATGACAAAAGTCGATTGCTCTCAAAACTTCGTTTCTCAGACAATACTCTGTGTAGCGACAGTGGCTTTGTCAACCTATTTACAAATTGGGCCAATACTCCCTTAAGATTCGTGGATTTGTCTTCCACGCGAGACCTGGATAATGCTAATCCTGATGGTCCTGCCGAGGCAATTGGACTCGCGTCTCAAGGCTTCATTGCGCTCATGAACCACTCAGGCTCGACGCTTCAGAAGCTGAACATCTCATCGTGCCGTCACATATCACGTGCTGCTTTCGAGGAGGTGTTTTCAGAAGGAAAGACATACCCGTGCCTGCAGGAGCTGGACGTATCCTTTCATACGGTTATGGATGATTTCCTCGTTGGCAGAATATTCCAATCTTGTCCAGCGATCAAGAAAGTTGTGGCTTTTGCATGCTTCAATGTGCGCGATGTCCAGGTCCCAGTTGGCGTTGCATTGGTTGGAGGATTGAAGGCCCAGCACTCCGTTGTCGTTGAGGGCCCAGTGTCTGGCTAATCCGGTCACCTACACAAGAGACTTTCCAAAATACGTTAGGACCTGGCATGAAGCCAATGCGATGAGATATCTGCTTTTATGTGACATATGAATGCGTTTAACCAAGCTTTCGCCTCTGGTCCTTTCTTCAAGCGCTACAGTTTTACTTCGCTCCCATTATCTTATAGCTTGCTGTTCGAAGTGCTTGACAATCTTGCAAGGGAACTCTATATCGTCAATGCAATACAAGCCAGCGTTATCATAGTAGGATGCGCTTAGTCTTTCTCAATGACATGATTGATCAAGCACCTATGTTGAATGGAGCTAAATCATGGGAGGTGTCTTTGAGAATCCGATTAGACCTCTGGTCCGAACGCTGTATAAGGTGCCCATCCAGGGCTGAAGACTGGCATCATTGGATGTTCGAATGGCTCTTGATCATAATGATTGATGCAGTTATGTTCGAGAGGGAACTTCCCAAGGCGTCGCGCTCTAGCCTGAAACCCGCCAACTTTCGTGTTCAACCGATCAATGGCTTCGTCGAAGGAGGATATAGCCATTCTAGATATTTCACGATTGTTATTTTGTTAGAAAAGCTAACGACCACGCGAAAGCTGGCAATTGGGTTCATAGCCAAACATCAGAAGCTTCAGTCAGGCCAGGCACCATAAACATGTCAGGAAATTGATTGGTGAACTCTGGACAGAGCTTAGTCTAGGATTTCTTAATGAAAGAAATCTCATAATGATCCAGTAGATCGACAAGTTAGTTTGCATTATTAGATCAGTCTTGCTTGCACAACCAAACCAATTCACTCTCTTGCAGACACTCTACGAAGTAATGAAGTGTATGATTTACGGAGTACGGAGTAGTGGTAACAGATAGTAGACGTATGCTTGCGTTGAAGAGAGAGCATGTGCATGATCGTTGCATCTGATTTGAGGGATTCCTCCGACTAGCTTAGGGTATCTAAGTAAGGTACAGTGCTTGGAGCGTACTTACCGTAGGACTAGGAAGGCCTTCCGAAGGCTAAGGTACCGTACCTTAAGGGGGCTTGGTGGGTTGACATAATGGTGAAACGATCGTTTTCTAATGGAATGTTGTTTTACTAGACTCATACAACTAATATTCAAAACTAAATGGTTATAAGATGGTTTGAATCATACTACATTTTAGTATATAATATGTCATAAATCTAAAACTCTATTATTTTATAAAATAGCATATTAGGTTAAGAAATATAGTTGTTTAAAACTATATATTTGCATAGAATAATACAGAGAGAGTCTATTTATACTCTACACGACATGTTAAAAAATCAATAACTTCTTCAACTATTATCAACCATCATCTATTCCATCAAGATCCCTACTATATGGCGATTCAATATCTCTACTATATGGCAATTCGATACCCCTACTATATAGCGATTCGATACCCCTACTATATGGCGATTCAATACCCCTACTAGTTGATGATTTGATTTCTCTATGATATCAAATCATCATCTAGTAGGGATATCAAATCATCATCTAGTAGAGATATCGAATCGCCATATAGTAGGGGCATCAAATCGTCATATAGTAGGGGGGTTATCAAATCGCCATATAGTAGGGTATTAAATCGCCATATAGTAGGAGAGTATCAAATCGCCATATAGTAGGGGTATCGAATCGCTATATAGTAGAGATATTAAATTGCCATATAGTAGAGATATCGAATCGCTATATAGTAGAATTGAATCACTATATATTAAATAAAAAGATATATTATCTTAGCCACTATCTTAAGGAATAGAAAATGTTTTATAAAATTTCCTAATATAGTATTCTTACTAAATGATGTTTTTTTGATAAATATATTCTTTTTTCAAATGGTCGGACATGTCATATTTTCTACTAATATAGTATGTAAAACTTCCATTTTATAACTGTCTGATAATTGTTACTTTAGCCCACCAAGCCCCCTATGGTAGTCTACCTAAGGTACCTTAGATACCTGATTGTCGGTTATCCAGGCCACAACCAGTCGAAAAGTCCGCCGTAATTAATAGGGTGGCGATAAGGACACCATGTTCAATCTTATTGGCACCATACCCTTCCTTATTAACACCACCTTCTTACTAAAGGTAGTTAGAACCAACATCACATGACCACTTTTACCATGCAAAATTCAGAGATAGGAAGTTATCACATGCTGTGTCACTAGTAGCCTCTTATCACTAAGTCTTCAACTTATTAGGAGAATTATATCTCCAGTTCCGAAGGCACAGTAGTACGGAGTCCAGAGAAAATAGGAGAAATACTAAGTACTTTATTCAAATCATCATAATATATATGTTTTTCTTAGCGAACCTATTAAATCTTTAAATATTATAGCCATATTAGTATTTTACAGCCTTATTAACGGCCTCTCGCCTTCTAGGAACCCCCTTGAGCAGGATACCAGCTTATTTGCGGGGACTCGTGGTGATGGTCACATGATGTTGATTCTAGCTACTTTAGCAAGAATGGTGCCAATAAGACTTGACATGGTGCTAATAAGATTGGGTATGGTGTCCTTATCGCCACCCAATTAATAATATGGAGGACGAGTATTTTACTCGAACTACCACAACCTTAAGATATTTGTCCCTGAAAAAGGCGAACGGACTGATGGTTATAATCTCTGGGTGCGGACTTCAGTTACTGCTAAAGATACCTACTTTAATATTTAATTTTCCTCAAATACGCTGTCTCAGTGAATGACCATAACCTTTGTTGAAAGCAGTCCTGCTTTCAAGTTCCATTATGTAGATACACCACATCATTTGCTTAGACCTGATTCGAGTGGACTGTGAATTGACTGCTATATTTGGCATGGCTGAACTTACAACTAAACAAGGTGGAAAGGTACCTTACCAGTCCGTACGTACCTACCTTATGATTCCATGGCTCCACACTTCCAGGACCCTACGGAGTGTACGTATTGTCTAAGACTCTTAGGTAGCTTATTCTCAAATTGCCACTCTGCCAGATACATGTAAAACCTAAAATACAGTGGTTCGGTACCTTACTGCTTAGCTTCTCACTCGGTGTCAACACTCCACTGATGAAGTTGAGGAGAGGTATCAGGATCTGAAAGGATCCAATCTTGACATTCTGAATTGGAAATAATGATCCCTCAAGCAACTCCGTGTCTGTCTGTGTTGACGTGCTTCTCTGAGCTGCCAGCTGTTGGAGGAGGCCATGCAATATTAGAGGACAGGCAACCTCTCGTGCACTTTGAGAGCTTTAATTGACCCTTGATCCTGTTGCTGGGATGTCCCTTTCCGCCGCCTCTTTTTCTATGCTGATGCACAGGAGCAGAGCTAGAGAACCTGATGTGAACAGCCACACATCTCTCTTATTAGCCTATTCAGGGGGCGAAAGCTCCAAGGGTGATATCTTTACCACAGTCTTGTTTAGTGAGTTCTTGAACAATCATAAGCAGGAAAATTCTCAATGTGTTATTAGCATATGTTCTCAGAATGGTCCCAGTAGGCTCATCTTCTACCTTGCAAGAATCTACTCTTATCATATGGTTTCACCTCAAGTCTGTAAAAGATCAATGGTTGATGTATACAGTTCTCCAGAGCCGAGTACAATGTGCCAAGCCCTGTTGATGGCCATAGTCACAGACCTCATATGGTACAACACCTAGGCTACCTAGAAAAGCAGGCTGGTAATCAGAAGCATGGATACTTAGAGAATATGGAGTTGGGAGCAAATATGCTACTCTATCCAGTCAAGCAGGTACAGCAGTATCTAACCACCTGATTGTGGAGCATCTCTATGACACTTAATGGTATATTGCTCAAAATTCCACGAACCCATGACAGATCTGAACTTAAGAGTGAAACCCTGAAAAGAGCTACCTACCAATGTCCACCTCTCTACTTTGCACTCCGTAGGCCAGGTCCCTTAGATAGTCCTTAGGTAGCTACCTATCTAAGGCTATATTACAGACTTTACAGTATCGTCAGGCTGTGGTGGGTCATAGAAGGCTAGGTATGTACTACTTAACACTAAATTAGGTAGTGATTAGAATAGCCTTACATAGTGTGTCGTACTCCGTACTTAAGGCAAAAAAACCTAGATGATTTTGATGCAAAAGCCACGAACAGCTGTATCTTTCATTTTCTCTAATACCAAGTTCTACGTCTCTCGCGAGTTCTCAAGTTCTGTACCATATCTACATGTACGAATATTAATGTTTCTGACATAAGGAAGAGCCAAAACCATGGTAAGATTTTGCGAGGTAGGTAAGGTAAGTAAGGTTCGGAGTAGCGGATAGATAGGATTTCACCTCTCAAGATAGGTAGGGATGCGTTGATCCCGCCCACAAGTTACCACCAGGCCCAGGTACCTTGGATATTAATAGGAAATACCGCGGCGATGGCTAGACAGGTATCCATGATCCATCCGTAGCTAAGGTATGTACTTCTATCATCTATCTAGTCTAGATACCTACCTTACTTTAAATTCTGACGGGGTGATGAATCAATCTTAAGAACTAAGGGTATTAGTCTAATAATGGTTTTCTGGTTTCCCGCCTCCCTCTTCCTTGTCCATCCACGATTTATTGTCCACTTCTCTGGCTGATGACTCCCGAAGTCTCGTTGTGTTCTTTTTTCCCCTGTTGACTTTTTATTTGTTGTTTTCCAGTTTTTGACCACCCGCTCACTTCTTCTCTCTGTCATCGGACCGCACAATACCCTTCTGACTTCTAATCTGTCGGTTTGTGAAAGATCATCATCATCATCACTTTTAATTGCAACTTCCACGCAGCGATAATTGTCTGACTTTCAAACAATAATCCATCCCGAGAGACCCGCTGGTGATTCATTTGAGGGTCCTAGTCAAAGACGCTATCGATTTCTATCTACCTGAAGCTTCCCTTCGCTCATTTCGATCGCTCGCAGTCAGCATTCTCTTTACCCCTTAATGCGTTCAGTCCGCCCACAACAGATTTTCCTCTGACGGTGGTCACGGTGCATAGCCTCTGCGTCTTCATTCTTCGGCGTTTCCACGACATAAGCCCCACCTGCATCGGAATCTGAGTCGTTTCGAAAGGCCCAGAATCGCCCCTCCACAATCACCCGTTGCCTTGTTTACGGACAGCGAGGAGCAACCCAAGAGAATAATTGCTGGAACTGCCTTGTCTGCGGGACTTTCCGTCTAGCCTGTCGATTCCTTGTTGGGAATAAGTGGTCGATCTTCACAAGTCTGTGACCGACGGTCCATCTGTACAGATGCCAATCAAGCTGCCTAAGGGCTTTACCCGGCGAAAGTCGTCTGGAAACGCTCTTGAGGAGGTGGAGAATCCTCCTCCTCAGCCGTCCTTTCGAGTCTTTGAACGCCCGTCTGCCGACCGAAAATCCTTCAGCGAAGGGAATATTTTCTCAAAGAGATCAAGTGGAGGCCAAGTCCTGTACACTCCCACGGAGGAGGATGACAATATCTTCGCTGGATCCGAGAATTTACCACCAAAGCATCGGTACAGTTCCCCTTCCCAGTCTTGAGCGGATTAGTCGAAACATTATGGTTACTAACTTTCGGATTCAACCACATTAGCAGCAATCTTGGAGGATCATCAGAAAGTTCTTCATCTATTCGATACAGCTCATCATCGACGCAGCGCTCTTTGACAGACATACCAATTCAATCCGAAACCCAGTCGCCGCACTCGCGAAACCTCCACGATATACCCATTCCCCCTATATCTGGTGCTCTACGCGCAGCGGGGAGGACCTTCTCTTTTGGGGGAAGATTCTCAAAGCCTTCGCCTGCAATCCCTCCCCCAATCCCTTCAGCTCGACAGTCGCCCCCCGGCCCACCCAGGAACAGGGCGATGACGTCCAGTACCGCCAGCACCGCAACACCACCAAAGCTGTTAGACGATCTGAACGTTGGTCAGCTTGGAGATGAATTGAATAGTATGTTTGATGATCTCGGGAAGCGGGATAGCGCACAGTCGGCATCTCTCGGGAAGCCGTTAGACAGGGTACGAGCCACTCTATTCGCTCTCAGCTCCTCGTCTTTCTCTAACCGGGTCAATGTTAATAACTTTTGGTAGTTACAATCTCAAGCATCGCGTCCGGCCCCTATCAATACGGATGTGCCCAAGGAAATAGAACCGTCGCCTTACTCCTGGGACAGTCGACATTCCGGAGAGGGCCTTCTCGACATCACGCAATCGCCCGCGGACTATTCTCCGATTAGTCAGTCTGGTGTGCCGAATTCTACATCTATGTTCCCTGAAGTCCGGCGGAAATCACTTCCCTTGGCCACTGCTACGACTTCCCACCGCTCTCTGATCAAGCCCCAGGCGGGAGGAGAGAAAGGACTGAGAAGAAGTGTCGTCTACTCTACGAAACAGGATTCCACGCTGGTCGAAGATGAAGACGCTAAGTTAATAATGGACTCCCTTCATTCAAGTAAAGCCGGGGTGCATTTTGCGTCGACGTCGGAGCATGAGGGCTCGGACCACGAGCACCACCCACCTCCCAGACTTTCGAAATCACCCGCAGAAATACGGCGTCAATCGCCCCCAGCGGGGGAGAGCCAACTTGACCCTTCCATTGCCGCGCACGCGCTACTGGCTGCCCAGTACGAGCAAAGCCAGCCGAAGCCCGGCACATCGGCGAATAAAGTCATGACGCCTTCGCAATTTGAGCATTATCGGCAGCAGCAAGAGCTCAGGAGGTCGAACAGTGACGCTTCCAAGAGTGAAGATTCCGCCGAGAGTGATTTCGATGAAGAAGACGAGGCAGAGAAGAACCGGGAAGCTGAAAGGCAGCGGCGGAAGCAGGAAGCTCATCTGTCTCTATATCGACAGCAGATGATGAAAGTCACAGGCCAACAGGCTCCCACACCGTCCCTTCGACCGGAACTGGACCGCGCCAGCAATAGTACGCCGAATCTGACGATCAATGCACCAAATTCTGGCAACAGATCGGGCAGCGGGAAGAGCAGCGAGGGTGACGAGGACGAGGACATCCCGCTGGGAATCCTTGCTGCACACGGTTTTCCAAATAGGAATCGTCCCCCCAGTCGCTTGGCACCTTCAAGTTCCATTCCGAATCTTCGGGCCTCGTTCCAACAGCCTTACGTGCCATCACCAGGCTCCGTCGCTGGAGATAATGATTTGACTAATCGCAGCAGCTTACCTGTCTTTGCTCGAAACCTCCCTCGGGATCCGTACTATGGGGCAAGCTTAGTCAATCCCGCGCACAGGGAGTCTTTGGCTTTTGGAGGGGGTGCGTCGGTGCATGGAGGGCCCTCTGCTTCGGCTGCATTGCCCCCGGGTGGCTTGGTAGGCGTCATCGCGACGGAAGAGCGAGCAAGAGCAATGAGACGAGGGAGTCCGAATACTCAAGCCGTATATGAGTTCCAAAACGGAATGGGAGCATCAGGGGCAGCCACGCCATCGGGCGGCATCCCAAGACCGTTCACTATGATGGGTATGAATTCCCCGAATCTTCAGGCGGGGCTCTCCGCTACGGAGCAGGCGCAGATCCAATTGTCACAACAAATGTCGCAAATGATGCAGGTGCAGATGCAATGGATGCAGCAAATGCTTTCGATGCAAGGAGGGCAGACTCCGCCGCCGCAACCAATGATGTCACCCATGGGTTTTCCGCCATCATTGCCTGCCAATGCAAACCTGAGGCCGGCTTCCATGCCTACAGCAGGACCTTTCAATCCGGTACCTCCTACCTTCAATGACCAAAGAACTCTAAGCATGCTGGACCCGAATGTTTCCTCTCGGCTCAACGGCCCGACGATACCCTACCTTCCCGCTGGCAACCGGCCGGGCACGCCCCTAGGTCAAGGTTATGCACCGTCTATTGCTCCATCGGAACGTAGCAATGTCGGCATGGCACCTCGGTATCGGCCTGTATCGACGTTACAACTTGACCAATCTGCGGCCTATCCCTCGATGGCCAGACAATGGAACGACGAAAACCAAAGAACTGCTTCCCCAGCTGGACCGCTCGCGATGAAAAGTCCGTCGATGCCAACTCTGACTGTCCGTCCGGTCTCGACTGACGGAAGACCGCACAATGAAAGTAAGAACGCTGTGCAAGACGACGAGGACGAAGATGAAGGCTGGGCCGAATTGATGAAGAAACGCGAAAAGAAGAAAAGCAGTTGGAGAATTAAGAAAGAAACGTCGAGTCTCGGAGACTTAGTGAACGTGGTGCATTGATGATCCCCTTACTCGGCGCTAAATTTTCGGTCTCGTCACGATACTATCTGCGTTGGCAGACACTCAGACACATACGTATACTCTATCACCTTGACTTACAATCCTTGCCCTTAATGTTCTTATTTACTCGGGCCGAGATATCCAAAAAGCGGTTGGATGCACCTTTCACTTTTGTCTTTTGGACCCCGGTGTCCCTCGAATATTCATTGGCGGGTTTACGATACAGCATTGAAGACCGACACTGCATCATGACCATTCTTTTTCTCATCCATTTATCCGTTATCTTTCTCCGTTCTTTGAGCAAGCTAGGGGTTTTCTTAAAGCTGGTGTTTTGAGGCAACAATGGTATATGATCCCTATTCAGCAAGGGTTGTGAAATCCTCTGTATCAAAGCAATCAGCACATGTATCTACTCTTCTATCTGTAATTGCATACTAGTAATATACTGAGGTGGGCATGGGGTATCAGGGACCGCTGCTCCCAAACATTTGATTATATTTCAATCGCGCCTTTGTGCATCCTGTCAGTAAAATAGAGTCCTGGTCTGCGCATTGCTTCAATCTACGGGGATTCCCCGGATCACATCTTTTGCTTCACACAAGGTGTTCTGCACGATTGTGGAAGCAGGCAGGATTTCTCGCACCAAGCCGACACCGGTACCAGCATACGTTGTAAGTCTCGCCTCGGGTCCCCAACCGGCGTCGCCTTTCTTCAGCTCTTCTTCGTACAGTCTCTTATTCTCCTCGCCACTCATTCCCCGATCCACAACATCGACGTAACTTTGGTTGATAATACCGCGCCCGTCGTATCGACTAGGCCAACCTCCGATCCCCCTCACTCGATCATATACCGTCGACCTGACAGTGTTGAGACCGCCATCAGATGCTCGCAAGATCTCTTCCTGATATCCGTGAGCGATATTCGCTTCTGTAGACGCCAGGAAGCGAGTACCCATGGCAGCGCCGACAGCCCCCAGTGCCAAAGCCGCTGCCAGCCCTCGTCCATCAACGATTCCTCCTGCAGCCATGACAGGTAGGTGAGTTAAGTCTTGCTCCCGTAAAGCATCTTGAATCTCAGGTATCAAAGTCAAAACCGAGGCCGAATGAGCTAGACCATGACCCCCCGCGTCAGAACCTTGGACGACCAAAACGTCCGGTCGAAGGACTTTGGCAACGGTGACCGCCTCATCCACGGCACCCACTTGCACCCAGATCTTGGTCCGGCCAGAGGTCACGCCACGCACCTCCTTCACCCAGGGCACTAGATCGTCCGGTTGATTCTTTGGACCAAATAACCACACAGCGCACGGCGTGTACTTCTGGATTGCAGCAATGGAGACTTTGAGATCGGCACCCCAGTTGATGAAGCCCACCCCGATGGGCAGCACACCTGCTTCCTCGTATACTCGCTGTGCCATACCGCCTGATTGCTTCACCAGACGGACGGCAACTTCCAAGTTATGGTCCAAGCTCGAGACATCAAATCCTGCAGCCAGAAATCCGAGCCCGCCGGCGGAGGAGACAGATACGGCCAGCGGGGGGCCGGCAATGTTCAGCATTGGAGCCGAGGCCAGAAGGGGACTTTTTATCCAAGGGTAGGTTGATTTCAATACAGCTCTCAGCGGCATGGTGTCCATACTGGGTGATGTCTAGGTCTCGGACTATTTGAGTATAGTTCGGAGCAATAAAGAACAGATCGTAGACAAGAATGCGGATCCATGCCAGTTTATATCAATGTAAGATACATATACTCAGCTTGCGGATCGTTTCTACCCGCCATCCCGATGCCGTTCCACATCACTCTGGGTTGTGATCCAATCAGTAAATCACTTACTCTTTCGCAAGGGAGCCTACCCCAACCCAATATACATGGAATTGCTTGCCTTGAGTCATTGGGTGGTAAGTCACTCGGATATGGTCGGGCCGCGGGGACACACTTGGGATCGGTATCCGTATTATCACGTGCCTAGAATCACGGGACTTTGGTGGCGGTAGATACTGAATGATCAATTATTGAATGCGATAAAAGCATTCTTATAATAGAACTAAACTAGACAGATCACAGACCTTCTTAATCGCTTCACTCTTCCATCGATATCTTCAGTTTGCTCCTAGAAGCTCGCAACCATCTAATAAATATCCTTGCTGCTTTGTACGCAGGATCCCCCTCCTACACTTGATTTATCGGGCCTGTAAGTTCTCCGATGTCCTTCCAGGTTGTTGCCATGAAGGGTTTTGTCTTGGGGCATTCTTATTGGTCGTCTCGCTGATATCGTCTGGAAGATCAAACCTACTGCTTCTGTAGTTCTTCTTTTTGGATATTGAAGGTGAGTTTCGATCGAGGTTCTCGAGGCGAACAGGGAATCTTACGGAGGACAGTTACCTTTCTTGGTTCTCATCTATTTCAATCGTCAATCAACACTCCCGTTTGTTCCCCCTTGGGCGTCGACTCTTCTGTCCTTGGGAACGTTGCACCTTGTGAGAGCAAGTTCGAAACAGCTTCACTTGTCATTCAGTCAAGATGAACGCGCCAGATCGGTAAGCAAGATCATTTGCGCTGTCTATGGAAACGCATCTTCGTTTTGATGTCTTGACTGCCTTCTTTATCCTTTTCCTGTCTTTGGTTAGGATATCTATCTCAGACTGGCAACCAAAAGCGATGGATGGGCTGTCCCTTTAGCGAAAGTGAATGGGACAGGGTTCCCAGCTTGGTAGTCTGCGCTCTCGGCGATGCAATCACCCACCTTCCTCATGCTTGTGCCTACCATCGTCAACGCAACTTCTCTTGACAACCATTTCCCTCTTGACCTGTTCATGAACTGTTTGTCTTCCTTTGCTCACCACCCTATTGTTCTACATCTTTGCTTCTGGTCTTGTACTTTGAAAGAGTCCTGTCACCATGAGTCCAAAGAAACCATTCATGCTTCCCAACGAGATGGCTTACGCTCGTTGGAAACATGCCGGTGGTGGTTCCCGTAAAAATACTGCCTGCCATCGCTCCATCAATTTGGACAATGACCAGCCGCGCAGGTGCTCAACTCATATCCCACCCACGTGCCTCAATATACTTTACAGAGTCAACGGGCATTGGATATTGAAGCTGACGCTGTGTCTTTTCTTTTTCTAGGTTCGAGTCTTTTGTTCTGTCTCCCGGAGAAGAGAAAGTCGAGGTTGAGACCGATACTCGTGAGTCCTTCAATCATACTTCGCGGTGCGGATCAAGGTCGGCCGATCTAATTCATCTAGGCATTCCATCTTCCTCGATTTTCACTTTCAACAAAGAGGACCACACGCTCGGCAACCTCCTCCGCTCCCGTCTTCTGCAGAATTCCCATGTGATCTTTGCTGGTTACAAGGTATGTCCGTCTTGGAAGCCGTGGTTTCCCTCGACTTTATTGAGATCTCAAGGGCTTTCCTTTAGAGCTCTGGGATGCATGATCTGACGGATTGTCGCAGGTCCCCCATCCTCTAGTCCCCAAGTTTGAACTCCGCGTTCAGACTGACGGTGAGGTCACACCTAAGGATGCTCTGCTCGCCGCCTGTCATGACCTGGTCAAGGACCTGGGCATCCTTTCCCGCGAATTCACCAAAGAATACGAGCTGCGTAAGATGGTCGGAGCTACTCAGCAGCAGCAGAATGGTACTGCAGAAGGTGCTTAGATTACAGGCTGCGATGTTGGCGAATTCGAGCTGATTTGCATCTTCTCATTTGTTTCTGGTTTGGATATCGGCGTATCTGGTTTATGCGAATTACCTGTACATTAAAACCTGGCCATTTGCCATATTCTCCATGCATTGTCTTGTACGGGCTTGATGGTATCGCAAATTGCACGTCACACGAAATGATGATTACGGAGTTGCTTAAAATTGGAGCGTTCTTCGGGCCCTCTACGCTACGAGTTCATCCTGATGTTTGATTGCTGTCTCTAATGATAATGTGCAATCAAATGACTATTATGCAACGACAAGCAGTAGTTGAGGCTTTAATACCACCTAGAGATCCAAGCTCACAGTTCAAAATTGCATTTGTGATTTGAATATCTTCAAATTGTGATGGGAACCTACTATCTATGTGTGTACTTATATATTCAGTTGACACTTTGGATCACGATATGAGTTCAAAAGTTGGAGCCTGGGTTCCCGGAAACTCAGGCCCCACCGCTCCATTTTGGGCTAGCGCCGACATTGCCTCCGCGTGCCTGAACGTCCTGGGCGTCACCACAGCGGCGGCTCCTCCTGAATCCCTCCTCCCTCCAAGTCTCACTTAGGATCATCTAGTTTCTCTCGTTCAGCTGCTTCTTTCCCTTCAGCTTTCTTGTTCTTGATTGTGATTTGATCTGTATCGCCATTCATCTTCTTCCCATCAATGCGAGCATTGTGATGTACTCTTCATCGAACTCCTTCTTGGGCGGCGCCAACAACGCCCGCCCAGGACAGCCGCCTTTCATCCAGCAACCTCCATACTCGCAATTCCCTCAGGGTCAGCAACAAATACCGCAACAGACTGGCTTTCAACCACAGCCTACCGGATATGGACTTCAACCAGGCTCTCAGCTGCAGCCCCAGCCAACGGGATTCCCTACTGGACAACTGCAACCTCAGTTCACAGGCTTCCCTGGCGCAGCGCCTCAGCAGCAGCAGCAGCAGCAGCAGCTTGGCGGCTATCAGGCGTCCGCGCAACAACCGCAGTACACGGGTTATCCTCCTCAAAGCCAACCTCCGTCGCTTCAGGTTCCTTCGACCACCGGTCTACCCACTCGACCTGCTCCCAGGACGTCTTCGGAGATAGCCAACTCGTTTGGCGGTGGTGCTGGCCTGGCGCCCACACCACCGCCGAAGACTTCGGGGAGCAAAATTCCTAACATACGGCTGTCGTTCATCACTGCGCAAGATCAGGCCAAGTTTGAGCAACTTTTTAAGTCCGCAGTGGGAGATAGTCAGACAATGGACGGTTGGTAGTCCTCAGATGAGAGGGCGTTTATATGGAGATGAGTTGCTGATAGTGAATCACATACAGGGGAGAAAGCTAAGGAGCTACTTCTACGTTCGAGACTTGCCGGCAGTGAATTGTCGAAAATATGGTGGGTAAAATGCGAATTGTTCTGAAGGATAATCATGAAGCTGATTGTTTAATTCAGGGTTATGTCCGATACGACCAAATCAGGGCAGTTATTCTTCCCCGAATTCGCTTTAGCCATGTACCTCTGCAATTTGAGGATCACAGGCCGAGAACTGCCTGCGAGTCTACCAGACAAGATCAAAAACGAGGTTTCAAGTATGGTGGATATCATCTCGTTCGGAGTTCCCGACACACAGCCGCAAGCCGCTGCGAGAACGAACGTTCCCAGCTTCGATGCTCCGTTAATGGAGAACAAATCTGCTCCTCCGGCTCCCCAGCATCCTCAGCCGCAGCAGCCTTCGAATGCACAGCTTCTTTCGCAACTTGCTGCGCAGCCTACAGGCTTTGGTCCTCAAGCAACCGGGATGCAGCCTAATCAAGCCTCCTTTCTTGGACCGAACGCAGCTCTCGCACCACAGCCTACAGGCTTCCCCGGACAGTCTCAGCAGCAGTATCTGCAGACCCAGCCAACAGGTTTAATGACGAATCCTCAAGCTACAGGCTACAGTGGTCCCCGCCCCCCGCTTCCCCCTATGCCTACCGGATTTGGCTCGAATCTTAGTTCAGTGCCGACAGGCGGATTGGTTGCTCAGCCGACCGGAATTCCTGGCCAATGGGGTTTTGTTAACGCACCATCATCGGGTTTGCCCAACATTGAGGCGTTGAAACAGCAACTCATGCCTCAGCCTGGTCGTGAGGGCGGGTTTACGACAGCCGGTCTCTCTGGTAATGCTAGTATTCCTTGGGCAATCACGAAGGAGGAGAAGAAAATCTACGATGATCTCTTCCGAGCATGGGATGGCTTCCATAAGGGCTTCATAGGCGGCGATACCGCCATCGAAATCATGGGACAAAGTGGCCTGGACCGCAAAGATTTGGAGCGAATCTGGACGCTTGCCGATCCCAACAATCGAGGCCGTTTGAACATGGATGAATTCGCTGTAGCCATGCACCTTATTTACAGAAAACTCAACGGGTATCCAGTCCCGAATCGTCTACCCCCTGAGCTCATTCCTCCGTCAACGAGGAATTTGAATGATTCAATAGGCGCGGTTAAGTCTCTGCTTTCCCAGGATGCAGAGAATCGCAAAGCTTCTGGTGCGTTTTTGCAACCTCAGAAGACGGGTGTGAGTTACCTCAAGGAGCACTCATTTCGTGGCGGTGCAAGGTCTCCAGGATTCGGCCGCAAGGATGCTACTCTCTTTAAGAATAACGACGAGGCTGCTGCTGGTTATCGGTCTAGCGCTCGTCGTCGTATGGGTAATGATAGCCGGACTTCATCTCCCGCTGCCTCTCAGGCGTCCGAGGAGGAGCTATCTATTGAGCAGCTGAAGAAGAAGATCCGTGAGACTCAGATCATGCTTGATGCTGTCGATTTCCATGATGAAAACCGAGCCGAGGAGGATGAGGTGTTGGATCGCCGTGACCGTCGGGAAGCTGAAAGCCTCATGGATCGAATCCGTCGCGTTCAGGACGATATCGACACACATCCGAATGCAGCCTTCCGTAATCTGGACAATGGCGCCGAACGAAGATCCTTGCGTCGTCAGCTTCAAGCCTTCGAGGACCAGGTTCCTCAGGTTGCATCAGAGGTCCGCCGTATTGAACGTGAGATTTCCGATGCCAAACTTGAGCTTTTCCGCTTGAAGGACGCAAAAGCACATCCAAATAGTGCTGCCAACATCGTTGGAACGGGGCCCGGTGGCACCGTGACGGAGGCGGACCGTATCAAGGCCCGCGCCCGCGCAAGGATGCAGGCTCGGGCCGCCGAACTTGCTGGAAGACCAGTTCCTGCCTCAGTAGACGATGATGGAGCTGCGGCTCGCAGGCTGGAGGCTGAAAGCGCCATTGTTCGGGCAGACAGAGAAAAGAATGAGGCCATGACGCGTGACGTGGAGGAGAGCGTGAGGGAGTTCACTCGCAGTCTTGAAGATAGCCTCAAGGAAGAGGGTGAAACTTCGGCACGTGAACATGAACGGCGTAGGTGGGAGGATGCTTTGGGGGTCGAGGACGTCATTCGGGACTTCATCTATGACCTCCAACGAGGCAGCCGAACGGCACACATTCGTAAGGAAGAGTAAGTGACAAAACTGGACTAAAACATACCTTGGTCGAGCTCGAAAATAACAATCGCAGGGAATCAAGGACTTTGCCTGCTCGAGAACAGCGACTCCGGCATGAAGAGCCATCCGTCAGTGTCTCTCGGCTGTCCCCTGCGCCTTCTGCTGGCTCTGCGACTTCGTTGCCGGGATCCACTCACGAGGACCGAGTGGCTGCGGCTAGGGAACGTGCCCAAAGACGTATAGCAGAGCGCATGGCGGCTGCCGGTCTGAAACCAAACGTTGACTCATCAGAGACCCTTCTGCAGCGCCAGGAGCGGGAAAAGAGGGAGCGAGAGGAGCGTCTGAGACGAGCAGAGGAGGAAGATGCGAAGAGAGAGCAAGAGAGACAACGTCGCTTGGCTGAGGAGCAGCGTGGCACTTCTAACGCACCTGCCAAACCTGTGGGCAAAAAACCACCCCCAGCTCCGCCTTCACGTCGTGGCCGCACGGACAGCGGAGGCCAGGCCGATGTGAAAAAGGCCGCGGAAGAAACTGTCGCTGCGGAACAGGCAGCCCGCGAACAGGTTGTCATGGAGCAGCAGGCACAAGAAGAAGAGACGAACCGCCTCGAGTAAGGACCATCCACCTACCATTGTCACTTCGAGGTACATGTTGGTTAACAAGGCTTTGTAGGATGGAAGCTCAGAAGCGTGAAGAGGAACTCCGCAAGGAGAAAGAGGCACAAGAAGCTCGTCTTCGTGCACTGGAGGAGCAAGTCAGGCAAGGCAAGATCCGGAAGCAAGAGGAGAAGCGTCGCAAAGAAGAAGCCGAACGGTTGGCTAAGGAAAAGGAAGCGGCACTTGCAGCTCAGCGCGCTGAGATCGAAAGGGCCAAGGAACGAGAGCGACAGCTTCAACTAGAATTGGAAGGCCTAGATGAGGAGAGTTCATCGGATGAAGAAGGGCCGGAGAACATAACGCCTCAGGACAGCACACCGACACAGAGCCAATTGCTCCCCACTGCGGCTCCTGCAGCTCCTGCCCCTGCTCTCGAACCGGAACGGGCTGCCAGTCCCGAAGCCAGTTCCTCTCATGCTCCACCTGTGAGCTTCAGCCCAGAGACGGAGTCCAAAAATCCGTACTTCAAGATGACGAACCAGGCCGCTGACACACAGGTGGTCTCTCCTCCACCCGTGCCGCAAACCAATGTCACTTCCCCCAAGGCTGATGTGCACTCGACCAATCCTTTCCACCGTCTCGCACAGCAGGAGCATGTCAAACCTACTTTTACCGGATCGGCGCCTCTGGAGCGCAAATCTCGTGCGCGTCCTGAAGCAGACGATGACTGGTCTGCTGCGGGGTCTGAATTCGACTCGTCTGACGATGACGACGAGCGGCCAGGAGGTGGTAGCGCTAAACAACTCGCGAGTATTCTGTTTGGTACTATGGCACCACCACGACCTCTGAGTGCTATGGATGACAAACCGCCCTCCAAGTCGTCGACCCCAGTGCAAGACAGCTCAGTTGCCTCTCTCCCGGTGCCTGAGCCAAACGGAAGCCTCTCTGCTCCTGCTGCCCCTCCTCCGCCACCTCCTCCTCCGCCACCAGCGGCAGTGCCCACCTATGATCCATCAGTTGCACCACCTCCACCACCTGCACCGCCTATGGCTCCACCTGCGCCACATCCAGGCCCTCCCCCGCCCCCAGGCCCTCCGCCGCCCCCGGGCCCTCCACCAC
>JACBAD010001796.1:0-23499 GCA_014281905.1 Aspergillus hiratsukae | reverse complement strand
CCTTCCCAACCGTCAATAGGCGCGGAATCGCGGCCAACAGGGCTTCTCCCAAGTCGGTGCCGCAGGCCCGGGGGGCTCTGGAGCGCTGCGGAGGCCCTTGCAGTGAGCTGAACCCCACTGCCACTACTGGCACTCGACTTGCTGGACGTCGATACCCTTTTGTCAGGTGCCGGGCTCGTGTCTGGAGTAGCACTGACATCTTGGGCAGGTATGTTTTGTCTGTGGCTTGATTGCTCTCTTCTTGTCCGGTAGCATTGATTCATGTTGATTGTCCGAAACATCCTTGTGTTTCCGCTTGATATGGGGCCTGAGGCTGTTGCGGCTTGTGTATGTCTGTCTGGTTCTAATACAATCACGATGAGTATAAGTGAGAGCATTATGCACCTGTGATGTATGCTTCTTAAAAGATCACTGATTACTATACACAATGTCTGTGCTGCAACCCAACTCTGGACATGTGCAGGGCGTCTAGTCATGGACGTCTTTGGTATGTTCAATAACCAGTTTTGTAAACGTGAACATCTGCACACATTGCTTGCATTGGCACAGCCTGGGTTTAACCTCAGGTTGGTTCTCCGGTTTGCAGGTCTTGCAATGTCGGTTGAATAGAGACCGGTCTGTCGTTGTATATTCACATACTTCACTATTGATGAAGACTGTATTGCAGTGATATGTCAGCTCTGCCTGGCTATTGCCTCTGGGCACTGTCTGTGGAACCATGCTGCTTCGACTGAGTTCCCCGCTTGCCCTTCTGGCCCCCTATGCCGACCTTTTGGTAAGCCAGGAGACGATGCGGCGGTATGCGATGTATGTGATTGCTCTCTCCTGTAGAATGGGATATCGAGGATATCAGCAAAGCGGCTCGACGCGAGAATGAGCGCCGAAAGGTCTTTGACATCAAGGGAATCCGCGATGTGGTGGAGGAGCTCAACTCCTGTTGGGCAATCGAAAACTGCATTGCTCCCAACCAGCCGTCTTCCGAGTCCCTATCCGAAGGTGCGTGGAAGTCATAGACTGCAGCCTCTTTTGCGGCAATTTCCTCGAGCGTCTTTCCCTCTTCTTCAGATCTGGGCCATCTTCAGTAGTCGAAGAGACTGAGACTCCCGAGTCGTCAAAGCTTTCTAATGAACTCGTGTCCAGGTCTGACAGTAGTTCGCTGATGCGTCTGCGCGTGACGGTTGCTGGGTCGAAATTGACGCTTTGGACCGCAGCAATGCGGCCCGACTGCAGACTTGCCGTCAGCAACGGTAGTTGGACCGAGGATGGTCGCCTCGGTTTTGACCTCGCTGACGAAATCCTCTTCATCGATGTCACCGGGACTGACAATAATGTCATCATCACCGATGACTTCGATTTCATGGTCGTCGATTTCGTTGTCTAATATGGATTCGGATTCCTTGTCGTCGGTGGCTGGCGGCGTTGAGGTAGAGCCCCCTTCTGAAGGAGCCACGTCTTCCTCGATATGAGAAAGTTTTCTCTTTCCTTTACCATGCTCCTGCAGAATATTGTCCGAGCCCTTAGCTCGGCGTCGCTTTCTAGCTGGAGTGGGCTCTGTCCGGTGCACAAAACCATTATCTTGATTGAAATAATGGTCGAGTATGAGATTCCAGACGCCAGTTACGGCGCCTCATAATCCTCATCTCTGGCTATCGACGTGATAGTTCGTTCGCCCCATGTGATGAAGGATGTTATCTTGGGAAGAAGTGCTGCGTAACCGCGCAGACAAAGGAACCTCACTGGAGCGAAAGCTCGGACTGCGGCCACCATCTCCTGCTCATCCCTATTGAGATCTTCTTGAACACGATCACTGCTGAATGCTGCAAAGATACTCGGCAATTTCCTTGTTCAGAATATTGTCCTTGGACAAGTTGCTCCGCAGACTCGACAATCCATGTCTGGCAGTTCCTTTGTGTGACTTTCTTGCCAACATATCCGGCTGAAGATGCCTGAAGGTCTCTAGGTTAGCTTTGTGACATTGTGCAACGGATATGTGAAATGTAGTTGGGACTTACAGTATCACTAGTTGTGTTCAAGCTCTTCCCTGGGGCCTTTATCTTATGGACGCTCGCCTCAAACTCACAGACGGGCTCATCATCCATTTTGTATTGGCCATTGTTGAACATGGCTTCTGCATCGAAGTACTTGCCGTCGACCCACTGAAGCGGAATGCTTTTCGTGGGGGGGATTTCCGTTGTACCGAAGTTAGTGTTGCGCTTGATCTCAAACTCGAAGCCATTCCTCACGTTGCCAGTAGCGTGGATCTTGACTCCAGTTTCCTTATTGGTGTGCGAACGCACCCAGTATGCCCAGTGGTCCATGAAGGGATGGCCATTGTAGATTATCAGTTCCAGGAGGAACGCCCCAGGAGGGCCTTGCTCCGCGATGGCCGGCGGTTGCGGTACTAGCAGGAGGAGGAGCTCCTCCACAACTTGGTGGACGGGGAGGGGGAGGAGGAGGGGTAAAAGTGTAATCAATGGGATGGGAATTTGGCATTTTGCCAGAGGCCAGAGTTGCTCTAGTTGCTTACTCAAAAAGAGGAATAAGCTGAAGCTCGAGCATATGCTCGGTATCATATAAGTCACCAGTCTTGACCATAGGCCCGCAAGGGGGTTGCGCAGTTGGCTCGAACCTGGTGAGTCCGTGCCCGTTGGAACTGAGTGTCGTTGACTCTGGTACTTCAACTATCACTCTGCCTAAATTGCTTGATCTGGTTGGCGACTTGTGACAACATGGGCTATAAGGGAGAGGAGACAGAGAGGAAGAAGAGAAGAAAATGGAGGGATCCAGTGGAAATAAGTCTCCAGAAGTGAAATTCGTGGGTCCTCACTTACATCAAGATCCTGTCCAGACATTCACATATCTTAGGCTTCGACATAATCGTAGATCGGCTTGTGAATACAAACTACGTCGTTAATAATATTGAAGAAGATGGATTCCAGCATACGTACCTCTCGAGTCGAGAGGTATGTATGACGATAAGGAACAGCCCCACCAGGCCGAGATCTACGGGCCGTTGAAGCTTCTTTCTGCACTTAACCTTACTTGGATAAGCTTCCCGATCTCCTCTTCGCACTACTTTGGGAGCGCAGTCGCCTACTCAACCTCTAACATCATTTTCGAGGTTGTCTCCGCCTACGGCTGCGTCGGCATCAGCGTCAGCTTTCCAAGGAAGAATTACTCGTTTTGCGGCTCGTGGCATACGATCAGCAAGCTGATTCTGGCCGACGTCACACTGAGGGGTCTTCCTCTCGCTATTGATCAGGCAGTAATGCTGCCGAATGAATCGCTCGCTTGGGCAGAGGAGGAAGATGCTGTTCTGAGACGCGAGCGGACGCGTACATATGGAAGTGAAAAGATGCGCGTGGGAACAGTTTAGTTCCCCTTGATATTGTACAATTCTTTTTTATCTTGTTTTGCGTTGTACATTGAGTGTGACGATCATACATTACTGTAGATATATCAATCCAGCCATAGATTTCTCTACTGATTTCTCTACTTCGAGTCCACGTGCATATTTGTACGTATCAAGACGTTATAGTCCCCTGATGTGTATGTATACAATGTTCCCGAACCTTGCAACTTTTATAGATATCATAGCAGGAATATGTCCCGGGCTACAGGACTGGACGAATAAACGTGACAAACAGAACCTTAAGACTGAAGGAGGGTATCTAGAAGAGAGGGCATCTACTCTTCCTCAAACTCTTCCTCCTCCTCCTCCTCCTCCTCCTCTTCCTCCTCTTCCTCTTCTTCCTCTTCCTCTTCACCAGAGGACTCTCCACTTTCATCATCATCACTAGGCGCGTCCTCCATCATCTCATCCTGATCGGCCTTCTTCTCCGCCGCGCGCCGTTTCTCCTCCTCGCGCCGTCCCTGCTCCAGAATAGCAGCCTTCTCCTCCCTCAATTTCCGCTGCGTCTTGACAAACGCGCCCAAAGGCGTCGATTCCCAGTCCACATCTTTCAGGAAGGTCTCGACCTCGGCGCGGTTGCGCGGAGTATACGTGACATTCAGCCTCTTCTCCTCGATCCAGCGCGCGTTCGCCTCGACCTTCTGTACAAGCAGCAAGATGGCCTGGTTGACCTTTGCGTTCTTGTTGCCTGCCGTGCGGGAGCCGACCTGCTTCAGCCAGCGTTTCAGGGCGACGACGATGGGGACGGAGAGTTCGGGGAAGGCGATGTGTTTGGTCCAGAGGACGAAGAACTCCGCGAGCAGTTCGGCGACCTGTTCGCCGACGCCGTCTTGGTAGACGCGGGTGCGGAGGTAGGATTTCGGCGCGCGGATGGCGGTGCTGAAGTCGAGTTGCTTGAGGGTGCTGGATTTCGGGGGCTTGCGCATCTCGGCCGCGTTGAGGACCTCGAGGAGGGCGGGCGCCAGGGGCACGTAGGTGCCCGTGGCGCGGGAGAGGCGGAGGAGGGCGCGGGTGAGCTGGAAGCGGAGCGGGAAGTAGGTTGCAGTGGGGATGAGGCGCATCGCGCCGAGGGTGATCTGGACGACGGGGTAGATGAGGGGCCGCAGGGCAGATTGCTTGCCGACTTTGGCTTCGACGAGGCCGTCGCAGTGCTGGGAGAGAACGCGCGACCAGAAGTCCAGCGAGTGCGTGTACTGCCAGTTGTAGATGGTCTTGTAGGATTCCTTGGAGGTGTTGGTGATGCTGCTGCGGAGGTGCATGGCGAGTTGCCGGATGAAGTTGAAGCCCGTCGTGTACGAGATGTTCTGGTCGATGCCCCAGAGCTCGGCGGCCGAGTTCTTCATCAGGTTGACTCCGGAGAGGGTGTGGACGGTCGTGTTCCGGCTGCCCTTGACCACTCCTTCATACGATGCCTTAAGGACGGTCTCCTTGAGCCCGGAGTCACCAATGACCATCAGTTTGCGAAGCAGCAGGAAGCCTGTGATCCGTGTAGCCTCCGTCGTCGAGACATCGGCCCAGATGCCGACAATGGTCTTGATGAGAACTTTCAGGAGCTTTCTGAACTGGAGCAGATAAGGGAGCATCGGTTCGATGGACGCAAGGGTCAACTTGAGCGTCGACGCATCGGAAAGGTTGACTAGCAACTGATGAACTGATGATGTGTGCGACTTGATGAGCGGTGTGAGTGTCTTGAATTTCTTCGAATCCAGAGACACCCTGACTTTTCCGGAGGCCGTCTCCTTCACTGGAAGATGATGCGCGAGCACCTTCGGCACAGTACCAAGTGCCGTCACAAGAACCTGATGGTATACATCAGGGTCAGAGATTGAGTACTTTTGCTCTTGAGTCTCCGCCTCGTTGAGGTACGCTGCGCAGCGGAAAGCGAGCACGGCTTGCCGCATGGCGCGGATCGAATTCTGTTCCTCCATCAACTTCTGCCACTTCTTGACGGTCGGGATCGTGAGCGTGTTGTCCGCAGCTTCCACGTCCTCGTCCTCGTCCTTGGCCGCCTTCTTCTTTTTCTTCGCGGGTCCTTCTTCCTCATCCTCACTCAGCTCGAGGACCTCCGCGAGGTCTCCGTGTTCACCAAAGTCGAGCAGTTCCGAATCGTTTTCTTTCAGATACTTGTAGAATTCGGGGTCCTTCTCCTTTAACGATTGAAGCTGATCCTTGTGCGCCTCGAAATCATCGGGTGCGCTGCTGGCCTGAGACTCCGCATCGTCGTCGGATACGCCCCCATCTTCCTCGCCTTCACTTGAGGCCGCAGATGACACTTCCTCGTCCTCTTCCTTCTGTTCCTCTGACCGCTTCCGTTTGCCAATCTTGGGGGTAACATCCTTCTTCCGAGCCTTCTTGCCCTTGTCTGCATCGGCGTCTGCAATCTCGAATCCGCCCGCGAAAAAATCGTCGACGTTCATCTCCGCAAAAGCATTCTGCTTCTTACGTTGCTCGGGACTCTCCTCCTCATCCCCGTTCTCAGGTCGCGCCCGAGCATTGTCAGCCTTGCGTTTCTCTTTGAGATGAATGCGCTGCTTGACCTTCGCATTCGCCTTGCGCCGTTCGAGTACATCTTTCAGATGCTTTTTCTCGAATTTCTTCGTGGACTTTTTCTGACTTCCGGCCATCTTGCCGTATATTCTCCAATCCTCGAGGATGGAGTCGAAGTCTGGAAAAAAATGGTTGGACTACTCGAAAAGCCAAGCGTAAGGAGAAAGCAAGAGGAAAAAAAATTCCTATCGGGGCAGAATATCGACGCCGAGCCGCCCAATCGGGTGACCGCCTTTTCCCCTCCTAGCCATCCAGCTATCACCATCAGAATAGCGAAGTGGAAAATAACCTATCATGTATGCTCAACGACCTCTTTCGTATGCGCCTACACCTTATAGCTACACGCCTAACCCGGCGCTGTCGGCAACTATCAATCTCGATGAGGTACTGCCGTCCGATCGGCCCGCTTGCTGAGCTACTGACTAACTGCGGTCGTCCCAGGAAGTGAAACTAGCCTCCAGCTCCGCGGAGCGCGATCTACATGAATCGCTGGCCGAGATTTACAGTATCATTGTCACTCTTGATGGACTCGAGAAGGCATATATCAAGGACGTGGTGACAGAGGCGGAATACACCGAGACATGCACCCGGCTACTAAAGCAGTACAAGTCCAGTTTGGGCGACGAGGCTGTCGCAGCGGAGTTTGTTGATCTGGAAACCTTCAAACGGAGATGGGGGGTGAGCGCACTTTCTGTATAATAGTTGTACGGATAGTTGTACGGGTTACTGACTATCTGGCAGCTGGAATGCCCCCGCGCGACTGAGCGTCTCCGTATCGGCCTTCCCGCAACGGTCGAGCAAGCCTCCCACGGCGCGCCTTCAGCCAACGCTGGTCCATCCACCGGAGGCCCTGTTGGCGGCGCATCGGGTAGCCTCATTCTAACGGCTACCGAGAACTTCATTACCTTCCTGGACGCTCTGAAGTTGAACATGGTCTCCAAAGATGCACTCCACCCGCTACTGTCGGAAGTTATTCAGTCCGTAAACAAAGTGACGGACGGCGACTTTGAAAACCGCGGCAAAATCATTCAGTGGCTGATCACATTGAACCAGATGCGCGCAACAGAGGAACTAAGCGAGGAACAGGCGCGGGAGTTGGCCTTTGACATTGAGCAGGCTTATCAGGGATTCAAGTCGACGTTGGGCTGATGATAGAACTAGTGCATTTCTTAGTCTTGTTTGTTATGGTGAGCGATAGGCGTCTGGAGTATCGGCTGACACAGCCTTATGGTTGTGTGCATTGCATTGATATGGCATTCTATGAGTCCAATCGTTTTTCTCGCTTTTATCTCGTGCCTGAGGTGTATCTTTTGGGTCGGAGCGGACAGTGGATCCGCGGGACTACGCACGCCGACCTTTCCTATTCGGGTAATCTCGACTTTTTTTTTCAATGCCTGGATCGCGACATCGCCAACCCCTCGTCGCCACAGCAGAAGTCAATGTGCCCATTATAAGATCAAATTATGCATGACGCTGTCTTGCTGTAGTCTATTTCACACTAATCAGGTTGCTAATCCTATAAGACCACTGCCAACATGATCAGTGCCGATCTCGACGAGCCTCTCCATGGTATGCGTCCCTGCCCATGATAGATTCGCGATATCGGGCTGATAAGCCTCTATCACAGTGCTTGACCTTCCCCAGATCTATAGCAAACCATCCGGCACCGAGCTCCTTCAAGCTCTTGACCTTCTCGCAGTCAAACCACGCACTTTCAGCACCAGTGCTAGCCAAGAAGCGGTGAAGAGCAGAACAGTCGAACCAAGCGGAGTAACCCGCTATCTGACGTCCATCATCTCCAGCCCTCTTTCATGGCTAGACACTGATGAATTGCGGGAGGCCATTTGGGACACTGCTGCTGCTCGGTTGAGCGAGCGGGCTGGGCGTACCGGTATGAGACGATATAATCGTAGTGATCATTGAGGATTCTAACGCGGGGTCTTCCGAACGTAGCCATGCCAGCCATGTCCCGAGTCTTCACAATCCCTACCTCATCCGACCAGGAGCTCACACTGACACTGCACGAGCCCTCATTGACCGCTGACAACCTAGGCATGAAAACCTGGGTCTCCTCGTACCTCCTCTCCCGACGCCTTCACAACCTCCTCGACATGACACCGCCGCTCGTGCCCTCGTCATCAACAACTCCCAAGTCGGATAGGACCCTTCGAGCACTAGAGCTGGGCGCGGGAACCGGACTCGTGGGCCTCTCCTTCGCAGCTCTCCGCGGCAGCTCGGCGACAATCCATCTGACAGACCTACCGGACATCGTACCAAACCTAGCCCATAACGTCGCCCTAAATGTCGAACTGCTCAAAAGAGCGGATGCAGCGGTTACAACGGGGGTACTGGACTGGTCTGTCGCGCCGTCACCACTCCCAGCAAGGGACGAACAGTACGATCTCATTCTGGCCGCGGATCCGTTGTACTCGCCAAAGCATCCCAAATGGCTGGTCGATACGGTCGGCCACTTGCTAAGCCGCGGACTGAACGCTCGTGTTGTTGTCGAGATGCCTCTGCGGGATGCATACCTACCTCAGGTGCAGGAGTTCCGACAACGTATGCAACAACTGGGCTTGGCGGTGGTGGAAGAAGGCGAGGAGGTCGGATACGACGACTGGGAAGGGGCGGACGGGGGTGCGCTTGAGGTCCGGTGCTGGTGGTCAGTCTGGGGATGGAGCGAGAAGCTCTAGCCTAGCTGTTCCATAACAGTTTTTCGGCCTGTCTCAACGAAGTCACGACGATAGACGATAGACGATAGATCGACGATGAAACTAGACAAAGGCTAGAGATTGTTATTCTCGGCGGATTGGTCGCCTCTTTAGTATCAGCATGCGTTGTGTTCCTTGTAATTGCATATGTCCATAGATATCATTTTGGTCACTCAATCAAACTACTGAATAATAACTTCATCAGAAACCCACACTAGCTGTGATCACAATGAGTACTCGCTGTTGGTTGCACTGACAAAAGGATGAGAGAAGGTTAAAGTATGTCTTAACTCTTGAATCACGTGCGTCTGGCTATGACGACATGGCCATGAGGCACGAGATGCATCAAGACTGCGTTCTAGAATTTCTACTGTGAGAGGTACACTAACCATACAAACAAATAACTTCATGCGATACCCCATCAGATGACCCATCGCTAAGTTGAATCCGTCATATATCCTCAAATTCGTGTATATATCTTACATTCGAGCACACCTGTTTCAATTCGTCAGTCGTCCATACCTCCATACCTCTTCATACCCTACGCCTCTTGAACATAGGTATATATCTACATCAGCACAACTCGCAAAATGGTCATCGGCCTCCTCGCAATCACCGCAATCCCCACCGTCACCGGCGTGGCGATGGGAGTAAGCGAACAGCGCAAAGCCAACGAACGCAAAATGGACGCCAGACGAATGGCGCGCTTCAACATCGACATTGAAACCTCAGGCGAAAGCGAAACGCGAGAAGAGGACGAGATACGCGGGAAGCGGATAGTCTTGAGAGACAACAAGGTGCGTCATATAATCCATTTTGAGATAAACGCTCGAACTAATCGCACAGGTCTATCTGGATGATCCTCTCCCCGCCAATCGCAAACACCCCTCTCACACGGCCGAATCCTTCTACATCGACTACCCCGAGCTGGAGGAGACGAAACATTTGAAAAGAGGACTGGGCCTCGTGACTACCATATCGGATAACCCGCCAATGCTGAATTGGATCTATGCGGATGAGGAGACGCATGAGCTGAAGTATGGGAATCGGTCGCAGAGTGTGCACCATGTAGTCGGGCCGTGGGATTGGACGGACGAGGAGACGACGATCACGCTGGAAGGGAAGAGTGCTTTCATGGCTGTTCAGGAAGAGGATGGGAGTTGGGCGGTTTACTTTGACCGGGACGGCGATGAGCTGGAGTGGGTGCTCGAGGAGGAAGATAAGCTGGAGAATCCGTTTGCGCCGATAAAGCTCAAGAGGACATTGGTCCCGCAGGTCCCTCAGGCCCCTCAGGCGGAACAAAGTAATAAAAATGATAATTCGTGATTTGAATCGCTATTCTGGGGAATCGTAACTTTTAATGTACAGGAATACGTTTAGACGGCTAAAACTTAGCCATCAAGGCCATCCCAGCTCTCGTTGTTGCTCCCAGGGTCCGTAGACTGGGGCTTAGACTTTCTGTTGCGACTGGCTGCAATGAGGGCCTTCTTCTTGTTTTCCATCCGTCGATCGAACCCGCTCTTTGTGCTGATTCTTGTCTTCCGGTGCTCCTTGTCGTCTTTGACGCTCTTGAGATTGGACTGTCGGGCCTTGACACCATGTTTCTTCAGCTCCTTCTTGTCATTCTTGCTCAAGTTCGGCAATGCATCCAACAACCACTTCTGAATGGATTTTTCTCCGTCCTTGCCACGCAGCTTCTCACTGACATCGATGATGTTGGCAATGCTCTTGACGTACGGGATGTCCTCTTTGGTGTAGTAGGTCACTGCGATGCCACCCTCGCGGCCAGCTCGGCCCGTTCGCCCAACTCGGTGAACGTAGACAGCAGCGGAGTTGGGAATGTCGTAGTTGACGACTCCGTTGATGCCCCGGAAGTCCACACCGCGCGCCAATAGATCTGTCGTCACGAGGATCCAGATCTCCCCTTTGCGGAAATTCTTCATGATCTCAGAGCGCTGGCTGTCAGAAAGATCTGAGTGAAGGACTGCGATTCGCGATGAGCCGCCGGCCTCGGCGGGAATATCATATCGGAGTTCAGAATGCAGGGCAACAGCTCTGGGGATGGTCTGAGTGAAAATCAGGAACGGTGGACGGAGACGGACATCAGACGCCGAGGCCGCTGCTGGATGTAGGAGTTGTCGTAGACCCAGAAGCTTTCCCTGCTCCGTCGCAGCATAGACCAGCTTGTGCTCGATGTTAGGAATGGCAGAGTCCTTCAACCCTACGACAAGACGAAGCAAAGGGTATGACTTTGTTTGATGGTAGGCCTCTTTCCGCTCCTTGATAGTGCTCTTGGCGAGATCTTCAATGTTGGATCCCATGGTAGCTGACCACAGGCTTGCCCGGAGCTCGGGGTGCGTGCAGGCGCGCCAGATGTCGAGGGTCTGATCGCGGAAGAGCTCGTCTAGCAGGACATCTGCTTCGTCAAGAACAATATTTCTAACCAGAGGTAGAGTAGCCATAGGTTTGGTTCGATTGGCCGAGAGCGCATTGACCAAAAGTAACGGAGTAGTAACGAGTATATCGCTCTTGGTAACAGGGGCTTTCCCTTTGCTTTTCTTTGCAGTGGATGGTTCGTCCTGTTCGGATTCCGAAGGTTCTTCACTGTCTTCGCTGTGACCGTTCGCCTCGTCATCATCCTCGCGATCCACCACTCGCATGCCTTTTTTCATTAGTGTGATCTTCACCCCAGTCCCGTGGACCAGCTTCCTTCCCTCGTTTACGATCTGACTCGCAAGCTCTTTCGTGGGTGCAACGACGACAGAGAAGATGCCCCGCTCCTCTTCTTGTTCATGGTGGTGGCGGACTATCTTGTTGATCACAGGGATCAAGAAAGAAAGAGTCTTTCCACTGCCGGTTGGCGCGACAACCAATAGGTCCGGTTCAATGCTCTCGGCATCTTTTGAATTCCCAGAAGGCTTGAACCCTCCAAGCAACAGTGGCAGAGTACCCAGCTGCACTTCCGTCGGAACAGTAAATCCCTGGTCGGCGATGTTCTCGGCAAGCCGGCTCGAGATCTTGTACCGGGCGCGCAACTCCTTGAACGAGACAAGCGGCCGAGGATAAACTCTGCGAGCCTTTTTCTGCTCCTTCTTAGTGAGCGCGGGCGTAGACTCCTCCTGCTGCTTCCTCTTCTTCTTTTTCTTCTTCGGTTCGTCACTTTCCACGCGCACAGGCTGGATTTCCTCCAAGTCGCGCATATCCGTCACTTTGATTTTGTGCGCATTGAGCACCGTACGGCACTGCACCTCATCCATATCATCAACATCATCAGCATCAGATGCATCGTCTCGGTGCTCACGCCGCTCTTGCTCCTCCTGCTCCTGCTCCTGCTCCTTCGCCATCGAAACACAAGACCGCCGAGCTTTACTCGAGCCGAAAAAGTTCAACTCCGCACCATCATCATCCGACTCAGCTCCCTCCGGCCCAGCCGTCCTCTTCCTCTTCTTCCCATGCCTCGCTTCTTCCAGAACCTTGTCAGCCTCCGAGCTACGGAAGAGCTGCGGGTTCGCCGCCTTGCCCGTGGACGGGAGACGGGTCGAGCTCTGCGCTGATGATGGGGCGGCGCCACCCTTCAGCTTGGTGGCCCTTGTCAGCAATTTGAAGGCGTCCATCTTCAGTGCATAAGATGATAGAGGCTTATGCAAATGGGTCGATGTACGCGATCGCGCCTGATTTGAACGAAGCTGTTCTTGTTGCGATGGTTGTCGGGTTCTCCGTGAACAAAAAAAATCCCGATGCAGAAATTCTTTCCCGCACGGACCAATCAGATGCGAGGAAAGCTCTTGGTGATCCTGATTTTTTTGAGCATCCACCAACATCATCATACAGACCTACTGATGTAGTGTTTTGATGATGAATGCACATTTACAAGGGAAGTAGTTTCTGAAATAGATTTGTTGCATTCGCTTGGTTTACTGTTGAAGCAATCTTGATTCTCTGCCAGGCAAGATGTATAGGGAGCCAGGATGGGTCAAAGGGAAGAAATGAAACAAGCATTATTCTATGATAGAGAGTGGTCTATTTTTCAGATCCCATTCAAAATTCTTTAAGCGAAGTCACCCCGGACATCAGCCAGTTGTCACGACCGACCTCTTCATGGCACCCCAACTTCAGGTGTTTTACCTCAGACAACAGCTTGAATTCCATCGTCTATCATACAATAGTACAGTGCATATGAAGAGCAAAGACAAAGGGAAAAAAACAGGCCAGGTATGATTGATTGAAATTCTCTAGTGGTGGTCGCCGTGATCAGCGTGGCCCCTGTAGCCGACAATGTTCATTCTACCGATCATCTCGCCGACAGTGAAGAAACCGATAACCTCGGCGGCGGTGACGCCAGCGAAAGCAATCTCCTTCTTGTTGGCATTGCGGACCCGCGAAATGATGTTCTGGGGAGAGAAGTGCTTGAGGTTGGCGGGGTTGCGAGCAGCGTTAACCAGAGGCTGGAAGTACGCCTGGAAGGTAGCCAGGTTGCTAATATGGAAGTCAGCGGACTGCCTGTGCACCTAGTGTCTTGCACGGCGTTGAATGCGCTTACGGAGGAGTCATGTTCTGGCCACGGAATACCAGCTTAGCGAGCTCGAGGCCAACCTTGGAGTAGTAGATAGTAGGGGGTATCAAAGCTATTGCAGGAGCACAAAAGTCAGCATTGAACGGGGAAACTTGTCAAGCAGTATCAAGGGACGATGTTTGCCGAGCGACGGATCAGGATGACGGCCAAATCAGTGGTCATGCACCCACGCCAATCACTCCATCATCATCCACGACAAGACAGGGCAGGAAGGGCAACAAATCTGCTTACAGTCGACAAAGGCAATGACCTTCCCGGTCTTTCCACCGACCTTCCTCAGAGCGCTACCGAGACCCTGAGCAGCGTTTGAGATCGCAGGACCAGCCGTCGAGGTGACACGGGAGAGACCCTCGGAGGCCTTTGAGGCGGCAGAGGAGGCAGTCTGACTGGCCTTCGAGGCGGCCTCGGAGGTGTTGGAGGCATATCTGACCGCGGTTCTGCGGGTCAGGAACTGCGATTGCCGCAGCACGGCACGGGAAGCCGTGACGGACATTGTGATGGCGACTGGAAGGGAAAGAGGGTAGAAAAAGAGAGACAACTTTTGAGGGTCACCGGCGAGGGACAGAGTAGTCCAATGGCGGGGAGGTCAGTAGCCAGAAACACAGGTTTGTCGCGCAATTGCAAGGACCGAAGACTGAGATTTGACGCTCGGGAACTTCAGGGAAAAGGCCGCCGCTTTGACGATCACGTGACATGGGCACTTTCAAGATTTTGGCAACGTGAGTTCATCCCTCAGCAAATACCATCCACCAACATCAGGGGTGGCATTCTGTCATGAAGGCTTAAAGGCTTTCACTTTGGTCGATAAGGGATGTACACAAAGATGTCTCTGTGTCATTTGGCACAGACTGCCTTAATGCCAGAACGACCTTTTGGTCATCCCTTTCGAGCACTCAGCTCGGATCCCTTCGCTGCTTCCCGTACTTATTGCTAAGAGATTCAGCACGGCGAACTCGGAAATCTCGATTATTCTCAGGACCGCGAAGACTCTCGCTGTGCAACTGATTACAGACGTGGGCTGAGTGTTGGGAAGACACGATACCCACAACCGATGAAGCTTGCTAGCAGACGTGTAGCGAAACACAGGATCTTCTGTTGCCGACTCATAGGGCCGTCTGGTTAAATTACCAAACTTCTCTGGCCTTGGACTGTGCAATGGCTAGATATACCGGTCTTATCTCGGTCGTTGTCAGCCGTGGGTGCAGGGGATCCTTTTTACGAAGCTCTGCATATCCTATCAGAAGGCATTTGCTATGAAATCTCTTAAATCCGATACAGTTCCTGGCCTTGGGACTATGAGCTACGACGAGTTGTAACGGGCAGTGCAATATTGGGTGGTCCTCTTCTGAGGTCTATACTCTCTGGGCAAGTCGACTCACTGATATAGCGCGACTGGCGCAGGCATTGCCTCAGTAGGTGGTCTATGCTGGAGCAGGATGTTTGCACATTGTCACCGCAGATGCTAGACCTGTCTCAAGATCTTTGGCACGACCGGAAACTGTTTATTTGTTGACAGTCTAGTCCATATTTCCGACTAGTGAAGATTCTATCAAGCAGCCATGCTTAGACTTGAGTGACTTGAAGCGTACCAATCACAAGTACCAGCACACCTGGAAGAAACGTCATACTAAGGTATTGCTATGATGATGATGATGATCCACAAGCCTGCAAATAGATGCTCGGTTGGGGTTGGGCAGATTGCGAGAGGAGGGCTCAACATCCATGTGAGAGGCGCGGGGCCCACGGGCTAAAGTACCACAGGCTGAAACAGCCCATAAGATTTGCTTCTTCAATACGGCATTCAGTGGACACAAACAAGATAAGCTTCTTCTGGAAGATGTAAGCTGTTTCGATCAGGTGGTGTCAATAATATCAGCGCAGTAGCTCATATCTATTCCTCGGTTGAGCAACACCTAGAATGGGTCTCTGGCTTGCAGTTAGATGTGTCTTACAAACCTCAAACAGTCTCACACCGTTCTGCTTTTCTGACCGGGTGCGCCAGTGATCCTTCTCAATATCTTAGTTCATTTTCTCAATGTCCGTGCAGATTATCAATGAGAGTATCAGCCCATTGCCTCTGCAAAACGGCGATGGATACGCCTCAGTTAACAAGGCGGACAAAGGACCGCCTGGTTTCATTCCAGTCTGGACCTTTGTGCATCGGTTTCGTGTGCGGCTTCTCATTTATTTGACACCTCCATAGATCCCTTTGAAAAATCGAGGACGACAATCCACTTTCGATCTCCACTCAATCCTGTGACTCCTGTCAAGTAAACCCTGGTCATGTGGGCATCCGAATATTTCATACTCCGTAGCTCAGAGCAATACCGCTATTTTGGGTATGCTCCAGTCCACAAAGACATGAACCGTCGGGAAGCAGCCTGGCTCGAGTATCATGTCGATGATGTCGGTTAGATACTGCCCGGTGCGGATGATATTCTCCACCAAAGGATGACGAGCCCGCCGGAGAATTGCCAATGTGGGTTGGAGTACGCGACTGTTGGGGTGTGATCCAGGAACCGCAGTTCGGGCTGAACCAATGAAACATCTTGTTTTTGAAGGTTCTTGTGCAACCTTTGAACGATGTGGATTTGTGATTTCTTTTCTTTCCTTTTTTCTTTTTTTTGGTTCGTAATTACTAGGTTTCGCGGGTATTGACGATTTGAGAATCACCAGGAGGCTAAAAAGCCTCTATTGTAATCTGATTTAACCGAGTGGGCCGTGCATCTGGTAAAGATGTCTTCTTGGTTGTCATTGGTTGATTCAGAATACCTTTAGGTGAATATATTGTGTATGCCATACCAGTGGTATTACCTAGACTGTGGGAATGAGGAGGATCTACCTACCTAATGCAGCAGTTGTCACAGGGGAAGAGATACTCCGGACCTAAGTAGCTTGTATTCATTTGCAGCACAACGATCCCTGCACAACTTCAATGTCCTCTGTTTCCGTCCCATGCGGTGATGTTTCAATTTTCCGACCCGACACCCCCCGAAGTAGGGCTTATTCGGCAGTACCATAGAGATGTAGAGGGTGTACTCCAATTGAGGCCGGACCTTGAGCTGGTTTCAACCAATGAAGAGAGATTCAAATGGAAAACCCCCGCGGACTGCGGGGACACAGTGAACAGAGACACGGTTAAACGGACCATCGCGGTGTGTACCTAGTTCTACCTATGAACAAGCCTTGGTACTCCACACCAATCCAGTCCAGTCCATTCCATCCATCCCACTCTGTGTCCCGCAGGAGAGATGCAACACTCGGCTTCGACGCTGATTCATGCTGCCACCTATGGATCTTCGATAACCATCATGGAGCGTTATCATTCGGCCAACGGTATGAAATTTCTGTACTCTTATTCTTAGAGGGGCAACTCGAGTATTAAACCTTGTCGGTCCCCCTACTACTCTCCCGTCTATCCCCTCTCTGCACAGTCCTTCCTCACGCTCTATACCCTTTGATTCCTCGTCTGCTTTTCTGTCCAGTCCTTCTCCACGAGTCGGATACCATGGCTACCGCAACTACAACCGTTCTTGAGAAGCCTAACATCGGCGTCTACACAAACCCCAAGCACGATCTGTGGATCGCGGAATCAAGACCAACCTTGGAGGATGTCAAGAGCGGCAACGGACTGAAGTCTGGTGAGGTTACCATTGAGGTTCGCAGCACAGGTATCTGCGGGTATGCCCTTCTTATTCCATCTGTGTGTCCTACCTCATATCGTACGCAGCAGCTGACATGACTTTCGAAACACAAAGATCTGATGTGCACTTCTGGCATGCGGGTTGCATTGGCCCAATGATCGTCGAGGGCGATCACATCCTGGGTCATGAATCGGCTGGTCAAGTGATTGCGGTCGCTCCCGATGTCACAACAGTCAAACCCGGCGATCGTGTCGCTATCGAGCCCAATATTCCTTGCCACGCCTGCGAACCCTGTCTGACTGGTCGCTATAACGGCTGCTTGAATGTTGCCTTCCTATCCACACCCCCCGTTGACGGACTGCTGCGACGCTACGTCAACCACCCCGCTGTCTGGTGCCACAAGATCGGCGACATGAGCTTCGAGGATGGAGCCCTGCTGGAACCCCTCAGTGTATCTCTCGCGGCGATTGAGCGTAGCGGACTCCGTCTGGGCGATCCCTGCTTGATTACGGGTGCTGGTCCCATTGGTCTGATCACCCTGCTCAGCGCGAAAGCTGCCGGTGCCACCCCGCTCGTCATTACAGATATTGACGAAGGACGTCTGGCGTTCGCCAAGTCTCTTGTCCCCGAGGTGCGCACCTACAAGGTCCAGTTTGGTCTCTCCGCCGAGGAGCAAGCCAATGCGATTGTCAACGTGTTCAACGACGGCCAAGGGTCCGGTCCGGATGCCTTGCGACCCCGCCTGGCGCTGGAATGCACCGGTGTAGAGAGCAGTGTGGCCTCGGCCATCTGGAGTGTCAAGTTCGGCGGCAAGGTCTTCGTCATCGGCGTCGGCAAGAACGAGATGACCATCCCGTTCATGCGTCTCAGCACACAAGAGATCGACCTGCAGTATCAGTACCGCTACTGCAATACCTGGCCCCGCGCCATTCGTCTGGTCCAGAACGGGGTGATCAACATGAGGCGCCTGGTTACCCACCGGTTCGCGATAGAGGATGCCCTCAAGGCGTTCGAGACTGCCGCGAACCCCAAGACTGGAGCAATCAAGGTCCAGATCATGAGCTCGGAGGAGGACGTCAAGGCTGCCTCGGCTGAGCAGTAGGTCTGTTGTCCATACTGGTGGCGTTTACGGTTTGGATCGTTTGGGGGTTGGGTTGTTGATTCTTTTGATGCCACGCGCATACCTGTCATTTCTTTGCATTGCGATGATGACCATGCTATGTACTGTTTTGATGATTGCTATATCTGCATCCAGGCTGGAAATATAGACATCCGAAGCTTTTGACAAAGTTTGGTTGAGCGTCGGTTCACTTACTGATAAATAATGCTCCTTTTCGATATCCGGTGATGAGGGCAAGTATGACGACAGGCAGCTCATTCTAAGCAACTACGCCATGTCTTGGCTAGGCTCCTGGGTCTAGAGTCTTAGGGTATCGGACATTAACTCTGACTTGCAGCATGGGTCACAGCATTATTCATGGTCACCAGCATTGCAATGCATCAACTTTAGAACACATCTGAAGAAGCTCTACGATTGTCAAGTCACTTTCAGGCTTGACATATCCGAGGCCACTCGAAGACTGTGGAACTAAGCAAAAGATATATCGATGAGTCAGTGTATACTAGGTAGTATACATCGTTCCCTTCGCAATTCTATTCTTCTACTGTGATGTCAAGAGCGAGTACACAGTGGACAAAACACCAAAAGTACATATTTGGGCCTACTCGTTGCAATACGGAGTAGTCTAGGGTCTAATCCCCTCATTTTCTAGAGGAAATCTTTATGGATTGGATGTTAGTTTAGCCGCCTCGAATACGATCTCTGACGAAACCGTGCCATCACTAATTGAGTAGATACTACCCTGATGAAGTGTTGAGAGCCCCGGCCGACCTGCCATCACAGCCATCGCAGCCATCACCGCGGGGAGAAAGCGGGGAAAGCTCCTCTTGGCGTCTGGTGAATTGTCGCTCTCCACCAGTCAGCGTGGTGTATAGATGCTTGGCAGAGACGATGTCGGGCCGGCATCAATGGCCTTGAAGCTCCATGTTGTTGGCTCAGTCTGTTCTGGTTGGGCTCACTCAACTCATTTGCTTCAATGCTAACATTTATAAAGTTATCAACACATTAAAGATGAACAAGTCTCGAGAATCAGTGTGGCTATAAGAATGGCTGACTGGGTGCATGATCCCTGCAAAATGCCAATAGAGCGCCTGCTTTAGTGCATATATTCACTTATGCAGCTCCCATTCCAGGACAAGATCAGCATCATGAGTACCCAAAATGGACTGGTTGGATCCCCGATATTTGACCGACTGACCAAGACCCTGCAATGCAATAATCTTGCTGTTTACTCCATTTCTTCCCCGCTATGGAGTAGTTGACCTCATTTTACGAGCTCCAACTGAGCAATCAAGTCCTTCGTGAGAGCTCTCATGGTTCTCTGCCCAGCCTCAAACGGCCAATTGCCGGGTCCTTGTAGTCTTTGGCCCAGCGAAATCTCCGAGTAGTTGTCCCGCGTACTTGGATCTGATTGATCTGATGTATCTGATGTCTGTCATATGGCAGTAGAACGCCTGCGCCACCGGCCGTGCTCCAGAAAACGTGAATGCATCCGATGGAATATTCTGCCGCTAGCGTGCATGGCAGACGCATATAAACGTGAGCTCCCTCACTTTTCACATTCTTTCATCTCAGTACTGATCTGAAGTCTCACGCTCAACATGTTAAGATCGCTGCTACTTCTCGCCCCTCTTGTGGGAGCTGCTGTGATCGGCGCCAGGGACAACAGCCAGGAATGTCCTGGTTACAAAGCAACACATATCAAGGAGGGTCGCAATTCGTTAACGGCGGATTTGACACTGGCTGGTAAACCGTGCAACACTTACGGCACCGACTTGAAGAACCTGAAACTTCTCGTGGAGTACCAGACTGGTAGGTAGTTCGATTTTCAACGGCAATGATTCGTCGAGCTTACTTCTTCTAGATGAACGTCTCCATGTTAAGATCTACGACGCCGATGAGGAGGTTTACCAAGTCCCCGAGTCGGTTCTCCCTCGCGTGGATGGTAAAGGTGGATCTAGCAAGAAGTCGGCGCTCAAGTTCGACTATCAGGCGAATCCTTTCTCCTTCAAAGTCAAGAGAGGCAGAGAGGTGCTTTTCGACACCACCGGTTCGAACCTAATCTTCCAGTCGCAGTATCTGAACCTCCGCACCTGGTTGCCAGAGGATCCTTATCTCTACGGTCTTGGAGAGCACACTGATTCTCTTCGCCTGGAGACCACCAACTACACGCGTACTCTGTGGAATCGTGATTCTTATGCTATTCCTGAGAAGACCAACTTGTACGGTACTCATCCCGTGTACTATGACCACCGTGGCAAAGATGGCACTCATGGTGTCTTCTTGCTGAACTCCAACGGCATGGACATCAAGATCGACAAGACCGAGGACGGCAAGCAGTACTTGGAGTACAACACTCTGGGAGGTGTCTTTGACTTTTACTTCTTTACCGGTGCCACCCCCAAGGACGCCAGTATCGAGTATGCGAAGGTCGTCGGTCTTCCCGCAATGCATGCCTACTGGACGTTCGGTGTACGTTCCCTGTCTTTTAGCCTCTGGACCCCTGGCTAATCTCTTCTAGTTCCACCAATGCAGATATGGCTATCGTGATGTCTTTGAGGTCGCCGAGGTTGTCTACAACTACTCCCAGGCGAAGATTCCACTGGAGACCATGTGGACCGACATCGACTACATGGACAGACGTCGGGTGTTCACACTTGACCCTGAGCGATTCCCTCTTGAGAAGATGCGTGATTTGGTGACATATCTCCACAATCACGACCAGCACTACATCGTCATGGTTGACCCCGCCGTCAGCGTGAGCGGTAAGTACCTTTCAAGTATCCAGCACGGTCACAATTGACAAACGCTAGACAACGTCGGCTACAACGATGGCATGGAGCAAGGCATTTTCCTGCAGACTCCGAATGGTAGCCTCTACAAGGGTACGACACCTCAAACATGACCAGAATCCTAGGTTGCTAACGTTGCAGGCGCTGTCTGGCCTGGTGTGACTGCTTATCCCGACTGGTTCCACCCTAGCATCCAGGAGTACTGGAACGAGCAGTTTGCCAAGTTCTTCGACCGTGAGAGCGGCGTCGATATTGACGGTCTGTGGATCGACATGAACGAGGCCGCCAACTTCTGCCCTTACCCTTGCAGCGATCCCGAGGCCTACTCTAAGGAGAACAACCTGCCTCCCGCCGCGCCCCCCGTTCGCCCCAGCAACCCACGTCCGTTGCCCGGCTTCCCTGGTGATTTCCAGCCCTCTTCATCCTCAAAGCGATCCACCAAGGGATCCAAGGTTGGACTGCCTAACCGTGACCTGATCAACCCTCCGTACATGATCCGCAACGAAGCCGGCTCCCTCAGCAACAAGACCATCAACACCGACATCATCCATGCCGGCGAGGGATATGCCGAGTATGACACTCACAACCTCTATGGCACCAGTAAGTGGCGTCCTCAGCTGTTCACGAGTCAGTCGAGCCCTCCTAACATCAACAGTGATGAGTTCTGCTTCTCGCATTGCCATGGAGCACCGCCGCCCCGACGTGCGACCTTTGGTCATCACTCGCAGCACATATGCTGGTGCTGGCGCCCACGTTGGACACTGGTATGCCGTCCGTCTCAATCTGTGAATCTATACTAACCGCTCAGGCTTGGTGACAACATCTCCGAATGGAGCAAGTACCGCATCTCCATCGCGCAGATGCTTGCGTTTGCCTCGATGTTCCAGGTGCCCATGGTCGGATCAGACGTGTGCGGGTTCGGCGGCAACACCAACGAGGAGCTCTGTGCTCGCTGGGCCCGTCTCGGAGCCTTCTACAGTTTCTTCCGCAACCACAATGAACTCGGCTCCATCTCGCAGGAGTTCTACCGCTGGCCCGCCGTTGCCGAGTCCGCTCGCAAAGCCATCGACATCCGCTACAAGCTCCTTGACTACATCTACACAGCCTTCCACCGGCAGACCCAGACCGGCGAGCCCTTCCTGCAGCCCATGTTCTATCTCTATCCCGAGGACAAGAACACCTTCAGCAATGAGCTGCAGTTCTTCTACGGCGACGCCATCCTGGTCAGCCCGGTGGCCGACGGTGGCCAGACGTCGGTCGATGCGTACTTCCCCGACGACATCTTCTACGACTGGAACACAGGCGCTGCCCTGCGCGGCCGCGGAGCCACCGTCACCCTCAGCAACATCGACGTGACCGAGATCCCCATCCACATCCGCGGCGGCAGCATCATCCCCATCCGGTCCGAGTCCGCCATGACCACCACCGAGCTGCGCAAGAAGGGCTTCGAGCTCATCATCGCCCCGGGTCTCGACGGCACCGCCTCGGGCAGTTTGTATCTTGACGACGGCGACTCCCTCGAGCAGCCTGCTACCCTCGAGCTGGAGTTTACCTACCGCAAGGGCCGTCTCGGGGTCAAGGGCAAGTTTGGTTTCCGCACCGATCTGAAGATCAATGCTGTCACCCTGCTTGGCCGGACTGCCTCCAAGTCTGGAATCCAGGCTGCTGTTGACGCTGGCCGCCAGGCAGTGACCGTGAAGACCAGCCTGGATCTGACCGGTCCTTCTGAGGTCGATCTCAACTAGTTAGCTTTGTACAGTGACAGCTTGATAGCTTGATAGCTACAGTGTAATTTCGTCGATCTAGTACCTAACTGAACCTCTGCCTTGGCAGTGAGCGCAAGGGATAAAACAATCCTTCCCATGTCTCGTTACTCTGGTCCCTGAACATAAACACGTAGTCCAAGACAAAGTCTAAAACATGATTCACTTCAGGGAAGGGAACGCGGATCATTACCATCATCGCATCTCCGTCCTAAGTGGATACGTCCCTGCAGGATGCCAGGATGCCAGGATGACGGTGATGGTGATCCATACTTCCATTCCCACATACCAGGGCAGCCATCTCAAACAATGCAAGGGACTCGGCCGCATACCAAACGCGCCACGCCCACGCGCCTCTATCCATCCCTAGCTACATACGGAGTAGACATTTCCTATTTCATTTCAACAAAGTAACAACCAACCTCAACCTCGTCTCTGGCACATAATCTCCATCTCATCATACAACTAACTCACTAACTACAACCGCAACCACAACATCCAAGGCAAACGCAACCAAAATGCAATTGCAATTCCTCGCCCTCCTCTCCACCCTATCCCTAGTGTCCGCAGACCTAAGCTACTACTGCGAAATGGCCAAAGACGGCAGCGCCTTCATCCAGAAAGCCTACTGCTGCGATGACCTGGTGCCTGCGCGGTACGCGGAGCAGTTCTTCCAGGCTGAGAAGTGTATGTCCTCCCATCAATCATCCTCACCTATCATCAGGATAAGCATTCGCATTCGCATTCGCTCTGAAATGGGAATTTGGAATTGTGAGAAACTAGGCTGATGTGGATATGGATGTGTAGGTACGCCTGCGGATCCGAAGACTGTGGGGGATAAGTGTCCTAATGATGGGATGATGCCGGTTTGTTGTTATACGATTGTAAGTTTGTGCCTATGGCTCCCGTCTGCTTGGATGAAGGGGGGAGGGGGAAG